>JAVTVY010051146.1:0-27925 GCA_036873755.1 Hanleya hanleyi
TCTTTTTGTCCATTGTTACTAAGAACGAACGATTGATTTGTAATTTTGTTTACAGAATTTCGAATCTGAGCAAAAAAGATCGAAAAAGGGACACTGGAAAACACTAAGATATAATCTTTCTAAGTTTCAGGGGTTTCAAGATTTCTAGAAACTGTTCTCATGTCGGTTGTTATAGTACAAGAGAAATGAGCAAAGTTAGTCTGAAAGTGAATGTATATGTACAGAGGATCCTTCGTCTTCGTTTTGTAGTATTTATTTATTTTTTTTTTTTTTTTGCACGTGTCATCATTGGGTACTGAAAGCGAAGACAAATCTCTTTGGCACTTTGGCATGAGCTATCAAACATACTTAAGAGTTTATAACACAGGAAAGAAGCAATCAGCGATTGCTCAATTGTATCCCTCCTCCACCCCACCCCCTTCCGCTTTAATCCGACACTGCCCTGCCATTGTTCTGTTCTGTATTGGTCAGTGGAGGCCTTCATGATTATGAAAATTCTATTTCAGTCAATTTTTTTGCCAACCCACGCATAATACATATCCAAAGTATCGATCAACAAGTGCTTATACAATGTTTTGATGCAAGATGGTCGCCGGGGCTTTCGTCAAATCCGAAAATGAGACCTACATTCCTTGGGAGTATATTATGGTGAAATTATGAAGCGATCAGTAAACTTTGAATTTTGCAATTTCATACTTCAGGACCTATGTGGTCTGCTTTGGAATGTAGAATGACATATATATAGTCATTTTCCCGGTCCAAAACTTTTATGGACTGAGATCCAGCCTGGACAAATAAATATATCCCATTCACTTAGGTTTGATAAACAAAGGATCATAACTCTTGAAAATATAACCGAAAGCAAAGAAACTTCATGCTGCACAACTATGGGGCGTTGGCCACATATCATGCAAATTTCATACTTGTCCATGCAATATTAACCGAGATCCAGCCCGGACCAGTCCCAATTCACAAAGATTTCAGGAAAAAAGGCCATAACTTTTGAAAATATAAACGAAACGCGGAGAAACTTCCCGCTGCACAACTACAGGGCACTGACCACTAATCATGAAAATTTCTTAATTGTCCATCGATATTAACCGAGATTCAGCCTGGACAAGTCCCAAGTCGCAAAGATTTGAAGAAAAAAAGGACCATAACTCTTGAAAATATTTGCGAAACGCGGAGACACTTAATGCTGCACAACAACAGGGCACTGACCACATATGCTGCAAATTTCATAATTGTCCCTACAATATTAACCGAGATCCAGCCCGGACAAGTCCCAATTCACGGGGATTTCAGGAACAAAGGGACATAACTCTTGAAAATATAAGCGAAACGGAGAGAAACTTTACGCTGCACAACTGTGGGGCACTGACCACATATCATGCAAATTTCATACTTGTCCATACAATATTAACCAAGATCCAGCCCGGGCAAGTCCCATTCACAGAGATTTCAGAAAAAGGGCCATAACTCTTGAAAATTATACCGGAACTCTACGCTGCACAACTACGAGGTACTGGCCACATTCCATACAAGTTTCAATCCTGTCCATCAAATACTAACCGAGATATTGTGCGGACAAGAAACTCGGACGGACAGACGGACGGATAGACGGACGGACGGACGGACGGACAAAGCGATCGCTATATGCCCCCCCTCTAGTTAGAGGGGGGGGGGGCATAATTAGGAACGAATGCTGACTCTGTTCTGTTTACTGGGCTAGTTTGAGATATCTCTTTTAAGATACCATGCTCGAAAATAGTAAGATGGTACAATTCTAAATACTGAAGGGATCTGGTCCGCGCAGTAATGTTGAAACTTCGAAAGTGTCTGAATCCTGATTATCTCCCTTGGATCGAAACATGCAGTGTCTACAGTTGTCGAGTTGTGACATTGTGTCACAAGAGTGACGTCCCTTCATGTAGTCGACCCGCCGGCAGACGAAAGGGTGGGGCAGTTCACTTGCAACTGCATGGACTAAAGAAAACTGATTTAAAATTTGAAGAAATACATTTTAATTCCAAATTATTTGAACTCCTTGATATGGAAGGTGAAGGTATGGATATTCTCTATAGTCAATATATAGAATATGCCCCACCGTTTGATCCGCCGACTCTTGTGATGCAACGTCACAACTCGGGAATACACAACTAGGCCCCATGTGGGACCAGTGTACCAAATTTCAGAAAGATCCATGAAATATTTCCTGAGAATTCACGATAACTACGTTCCAAGGAGAAATTCAAGAAGGCCACCTGGTGGCCATACTGGATTTTGGAATCGGACCAGAAAAGGTATCCTGCACAACTAGACGACAAGGGGAACCTGTGTACCAAATTTGACAAAGATCCATGCAGTAGTTCCTGAGAAATCGCAATAACAAGGTTTCATGGGGAAATCCAAGATGGCCGCCTTGTGGCCATATTGGATTTTCGATTCGGACCGAAAAAGGTATCTTGCACAATCAGACCCTAAGGGGAACCTGTGTACCAAATTTGAGAAAGATCCATGATGTACTTTCTGAGAAATGACGATAACAAAGTTTCATGGGGAAATCCAAGATGGCTGCCTGGTGGTAATATTGGATTTTTGAATCGGACCAGAAAATGTATCTTGCACAACTAGACCCCAAGAGGAACCTGTGTACCAAATTTGAGAAAGATCCATGCAGTACTTCCTGAGAAATGACGATAAAGTTTCATGGGAAAATCCAAGATGGCTGCCTGGTGGCCATATTGGATTTTCAAATTGGACCAGAAAATGTATTTTGCACAACTAGACCCCAAGGGGAACCTGTGTACCAAATTTGAGAAAGATCCATGCAGTAGCTCCTGAGAAATCGCGGTAACAGGTTTTCATGGGGAAATCCAAGATGGCTGCCTTGTGGCCATATTGGAATTTCGAATCGGACCAGGAAAGGTATCTTGCACAACTAGACCCCAAGGGGAACCTGTGTACCAAATTTGAGAAAGATCCATGCAGTAGTTCCTGAGAAATCGCGATAACAAGGTTTCATGGGGAAATCCAAGATGGCCGCCTTGTGGTCATATTGGGTTTTCGATTCGGACCAGAAAAGGTATCTTGCACAACTAGACCCGAAGGGGAGCCTGTGCACCAAATTTCAGAAAGATCCATGCAGTACTTCCTGAGAAATGACGATAACAATGTTTCATGGGGAAATCCAAGATGGCTGCCTGGTGGCCATATTGGATTTTCGAATCGGACCGGAAAAGGTATCTTGCACAACTAGACCCGAAGGGGAAATTGTGTACCAAATTTGAGAAAGATCCATGCAGTCGTTCCTGAGAAATCGCGATAACAAGGTTTCATGGGGAAATCCAAGATCGCTGCCTGGTGGCCATATTGGATTTTCGAATCGGACCAGAAAATGTATCTTGTACAACTAGACCCCAAGGGGAACCTGTGTACCAAATTTGAGAACGATCCCTGCAGTAGTTCCTGAGAAATCGTGATAACAATGTTTCATGAGGAAATCCAAGATGGCTGCCTGGTGGCCATATTGGATTTTCGAATCGGACCAAAAAAGGTATCTTGCACAAGTAGACCCCAAGGGGAACCTGTGTACCAAATTTGAGAAAGATCCATGCAGTAGCTCCTGAGAAATCGCGATAACAAGGTTTCATGGGGAAATCCAAGATGGCTGCCTGGTGGCCATATTGGATTTTCGAATCCGACCCGAAAAGGTATCTCGCACAACTAGACCTCCAGGGGAACCTGTGTACCAAATTTGAGAAAGATCCATGCAGTAGTTCCTGAGAAATCACGATAACAAAGTTTCATGGGGAAATCCAAGATGGCTGCCTGGTGGCCATATTGGATTTTCGAACCGGACCTGTGTGCCAAATTTCAGAAAGATCCACGCAGTACTGCCTGAGAAATCGCGATAACAAGAATTGTTTACGGACGGACGACTGACGGACTGACGACGGACGACGGACCACGGACGAAAAGCGATTTGAACAGCCCACCATCTGGTGATGGTGGGCTAATGATAAATATGAAAACCTTTGCATTTCACCTTTAAGTAAAAAGTTCATTTATATGACGCAAATTTGTAGTTCAATGGTACCGATCGCTTTCACTTACCTGACAGGGTTGCTTGGATCACACTCTCGGACTCTTCCACAAATCTTGCAATTGAATGAAGGCCGCAAGCTCTCAATCTCTGCTTCAACTTCAGGTATTCCCCGACTCCAATCACTCCAGCAATCTCCATATTATTCAAAAGCTCGATCATATTGTTTGATCTCGCTAACACTCCTCTTCCTACGTACGCGCCAATTAAGCATCTCAAGTTCCTAAATTCACGTGTGTTGCTACCGATCCTGGTAGATAGATCAACAAACAGTTTATAGTGCAGTTCCAAGGCTTGCTCCATCTTTCTGTAATGTAAGTGCGGAAACCAATATAGCTCCTCCATGTGTACCTCATATTGAAGATATTATAGTTCTGTTACAATTAATGTATCGGTGTTGATCCTTTTCGACATTGGACCTCATCCATGGCTCAACTAGCCAAGTGTGACCAATTAGCGACCAATTATACTGCATTTTTCAAGCTTCGTTGAAACGCAAATCATTCCTGGACCAAAGACTTCCATGGAATAAAGAAGAACCTAAGGATTATTTCTGTATCATTGTTTCCCATTTAACTTTTCAAGTTTGGATGCCCAGAAGCGCACAGGGGGCTACTCCGGATTTTTGCCGATCTCTATAACCAATTAGCGTGGGTGTTTGAATTTCATTATTTTGACAAGTTTAATCCATTACTGGTGATAATTTTGCTGTTTTAATAAAGTTGGGCTCTAATAATTATCCTTGCATCAATAAAACGTTAAATATTCTAAATAGTAATTCCCGTTATTTCAAACAAACGGTTCACAATCCAAGAAAATAGCCCATTGAGCTTCAATACCCCTCAGCTACCAGCTATTGTCTACACCCAGCAATCATGCATTGTATAATATCATCAGTGTATGTTTAGAACTAGATTAACAAAAACGTGATCTAGTAGGGTTGACTGTAGTTCAGCTTCTGCTAAGGCCTTAATTGATGGGAGAAAAATTGCACTGAGGTTCTGGTAGAGCATGACCGAATTCTTAGCTCTAAATATACTCAAAAGCTTATAATCAAATTAAGAAATCTTGGAAATATAGATCAAGATCGGTCATCTTCAACAATTTTCAGGACAATTCTAACTTCAATTGCATAGGGTACATGAATTTGGAGATCTTAGACTTAACATGTAGAATTTGACCTTTTAAAAATAGGTCAAGGTCAGTGATATTCTTTAATAGACTTCAGGTCCAGCCATAAGTGGTATATGTAGATATAATCTTTCATGGAATATTGTACAAAATAGAATTTGACCTGGATAAAATAGGTCAAGGTCAGTCATCTTCAGCACACCTCTGGATAGGCGTCTAGTCAGTCACCAGTTGCATAAGTAGGCCTAATATGATTCTTCAAAAATATAGCAAATACCAAATTTGACCTCAAATGAAAAAATAGGTCAAGATCAGCCATCTTCAGTACACCTCTGGACCTTCGCCAGATGTATACATATTATCAATTTGGAAATTCTAAATAGATTTCTTCGTGTTGGATCATAATAAACAGTATATGACCTTGAAAAAATAGCTTTAAATATGGCAAATACTATAATTTGCCCTTGATAAAATAGGTCAAGGTCAGTCATCTTCAGTACACCTCTGGACCTTTGCCAGATGTGTACATAGTATTAATTTGGAAAAACTAGCTTTATTTCTTCATGTTATATCATATAATAAACAGTATATGACCTTTAAAAAATAGGTCAAGGTCAGTCAACTGAGATAGGCTTCTAATCAAACACGAGTTGCATATATAATATGAATTTGGAGACCCTAGCTTTAATCCTTCAAAAATATAGCAAATACTAGAATTTGACTTTGATAAAATAGGTCTAGGTCAGTCATTATTAATAGGCGACTGACCCTTCACCCGATACATATGTGGTATGAATTTACAATGCCTGGCTATAATTCTTCTTGATATAGAGTGTCCAAAAACGCACAGACAGACGGATAACGACAATCCCCTACGGGTAAAGGGTAAAAAAACACACCCTCACAAACTTTGTGGAGCAGTCATTATCAACTGCTTACATTGACTTCCTATGCAACATTTGCCAGTGAACCGCATTGCGAAAGAAAATAATAAGTGCTCCCTTGTCGTGGCGCACTGTTCAATGTCGTCCGAAATTGCTCGACAGAAAATGTTTACTGTAAAGAACCTGAATTTCGTCAATTCTGACAAATAGTCCGAAAATCAACTCATCGAATACTATGTTCAGCAAATATTTGAAATACTTCGCGGAAATCGAAACGCCTGATGCGGTCGATAGATGTTTCAATGGTGTAAATACAGATGTCGTTTGCTTCACCAAAGCCAAAAATAGATAGCACGGAATAAAGACAATTACTGGTTTGCAATCTCGTATGATATTTTATTTCATTCTGTTGGATAGTTCTTTGTACAGGAGGAATGTAAGCTCCTGACCCACACGCTAATTGGTCACACTAGGTGATTAGATACTTCATTTTCCATGGCACACATACCTCAGCTTAATAATTGTATATTCCGGCTGTCGTATTGGTAAGGTCTTTATTAATTTGATCCCTTCTTTAGAAGACAATAATTTCACAACTTAATCAGATTTCAATTCTAAATGGGCTTCTCAACAAGATATTGGCAAAAAAATCTAGTCCTAATCGAGTCTAATTAAAGTTGTATATTTTATTGAATCGAAAGGTTGGATCGAACAGTGATTCAATTATCAGAAACCTTACCATATCATTTAAAGACTTTTTTTTTTATTCCTAAAATTTTATTAAGTTTAATTTACAAGCTAGCTTATAAGATTTTTTTCCAGTCAAACATGATGAATGTGCGTGATGAATTTGGAAAAGAAAAAATTAATTCAGATAAATTCACTCAAAACTCTTAAAATTTCTTGCAAAATATTTACATCAACATGCATGGTGCCATTAAGGGCCTTCATTTTCCTGCTCTTATGGGGCTACAACATGGTGATTTATCGAATTATTCAAAACTTGCTGGATTTCCCAACAAAAGTACCCAGATATCTCAAAATGGGAAATAAATCGACAAAAGACACAAAAGAAATGTAATGGCTTTTAAGTTGTATGTATACATGCATTTTGGCTGTCATATCTTGTTAACAATGAGTATGGTGACCCCTCAATTTTTTTCATGTATCATGTTCTCTTAACCTGATGAAAAAAAATATTCAACCTCCAGAAATAAACGTCCTCTTCTGCCTTAATTGAAACTACCTGCATAACACTTACCAGTATCCTTTTGAAAGGCAACCCTGCAAAATACATGTATGCTTCTGATAGAGGTCTATGCTTATAGAAAACTCCGATTCTGCTTGCGACCAATGTCATGAATGTACATTATACCGATACTGTTTAGCGTTTTGTAATGATTGTTACTACGGCCCCCATGTGACTGGAATTTGTTCTCTGATATGGTGATGTCATCATTGTTTCGTATAGTGGGGTTTCCCAAGGTCTCTCTTAGGAAGGGGTTTTCCAATGTTGGTAAATGAGTACATGATCTCAGTTTCATGACACCTGGCTTTCTTTTTTAATATGCTAGTGTTTACTGACAACAACAACTGACAAGCCTGGTTTGTCACGTCGACATTCATAGGGAACATAATTGGAACTACCACCCGGCCGTAAACACACGATCGCAAAAATGACCCAATTTGAAGAAAAAAAAAATAAATTTGACTGCTCATTTACCTTCATAATTCAAAAGACCAGAACGTAATGCATACATATCGCATAATCCCCAACTCTGTTACGTCCGCTAACACGACAGTCAATGTCAATCTGGGGTATTTTTCCAGCGGCAGATTTAATTTCACAAAAATGACGACAATGAAAAGGCTTGACCTGAAGACCTTATTTGGTTATATTACGTGCTCACACAACTCGCCACACAGTATGGGGAAACCCCAGTGGACAAATGAGGTCTTCCGTTAAGCCGGGTTCTGTTCCTTGTGAGGGGGGAAAATACTGTTGCAATTATCAGTATTGGTGAACTTGTAAGGAATGTGAACACGAAGAAATGAATAAATTCGTGCTGATCAGGTGGTTTCTATTTCAGCATAAAAGTTTAGTCGAAACAGGGTCTGTTTTATTGTTATATTCAATGATGATATGGGAAATAATGCGATAATTAAGGAAGACCCCTTTGTCCATGGGGGTTTCCATGAAGCGTATTTTTTGATAACACACACTGATCGATCTGATTATAGGGCCTACAGCTGAGGCCTTAAAGGGACTTCCGAACTTCATTTACCTGTAAGATAAGATAACTTCATTGACGCTTCAGCACAGTCAACATGTGTTTGGAAATATGGTCAAACGACAATTACAAGCGTCTAGTCCGTCATTCATAATCCAGCCGTCGTCCATTAGAGAATATCCGCGTCCATAATCCGAAGACCTATTCCATTTTCCATATAACAGTATTAGCACCAAATTCAAAAAGACAATCATAGTACACATAAACATAGGCTTGTTTCCTGCAAGAGAGAAGCGGTCAACAGTTTTCAATGATGCCGGCAAGACATCATGATGTTCCAAAAATATCAAATCCGTATCGCTGATCAGTATTCTTAATCCGTAATATTCGTTTTAGAGTCGTTATCCAAAAAAGATGTATCTCAGTCACGCTTTGATTGTGACTGTTCATATGAGCACCATGAGGATATTGAAGTACATGTGTTCATACGGCCCCTAGCCCCGGGTTAAGCGGAATTAGACACAAGTTACGAAACGTAGCGCCATAGATCTTGCACGCTACGTTCGTACTTTGCTATCAGCATGCGATATGTATCGCCAAATTTGAGAAACTTTGAGTGGAGGTGCTTGGTGGAATAGCCCTGTTTTATAAGTTTCTGCAACAATGTTTTGTGACGTTGATTAAAATCATCACATTTAACACAGGATCTAGCAAATGCTACTAAGCGAGATATGTATACGCCATATGCAGGTCCCACTGGAATATTACTATCCAGATAGGGATAGTATTACTATCCAGATAGGGATAGTTTACGATGTCGAAATTGTAATCATCTCTTTTGTCATAAAGTCGACGAGAGAGAATGCTCGCTTCATTTTTGTAGAGATAGAGATCTAAATAAGATGTGCCTGTAGGGCTATCTGTAGTTTCCTTCAAATCCAGTGAAGGTGGATATATATCCTTCACTGCTTCATTTATATAGCGAT
Source organism: Hanleya hanleyi (assembly GCA_036873755.1). Taxonomy (NCBI): domain Eukaryota; kingdom Metazoa; phylum Mollusca; class Polyplacophora; order Lepidopleurida; family Hanleyidae; genus Hanleya; species Hanleya hanleyi. The sequence continues at coordinate 9,338 of JAVTVY010051146.1, forward strand.
TATCCACAGCGAGAAGATCGTCTATATAGCGTTTGGTGAATGAGAAGGAACGGGCTTTGAATGGATCGGTTTTTGAAAGCGCCTGCATATAGTCATATTCATAAGAGAACAGATACAAGTCAGACATAATGCATAATTTCAAGAAAGAAAAGTATTAGTACAAGTATTTTAGACATCTTGACTCCCAGCTCAGTAATAAATCTGCTTCTAAGATTGATGTATTTTTTTTTAAGAGCTTCAAGTGAGCTGGCGGTGGCATACAAGATAGTTAGTTTGGTAGGCCTACTTGCAAGAATTAGTTTCAGTTTTACGTTAAATTTCTCACTAATTTATTGAAGCATGGATAAATATCTTCAATCATGTTTAAGAATGAGGACCGAACAATACTATAACATGGACAAATTTAACATGATATTCGTCCTCAGTACAGTCACAAGCACAGTGTTTTCAAAATCTTTTTATTCTATATCGAAACCACGGTAATGTCCGGATTCAAATTCTTTAGCTTTATATGTGCATTTATGTGCCCAATATTTATCAGTGCTAATGACATTTTAGATTCACTGATAATTCATGTACCACTTGGCATCACCAGCTTTGTATCGGTCCAGGCAATCCAACCATTAACAATGTTCGTGACATTTTAGTATCACTGATAATGCTGTGTATATGTACCTAGTATCACCAGCTGTTGTATCAGTCTGGATAATCCATCCGTATTAACAGTGCTCATGACATTTTGGTATTACTGTGATAATCATGCATATTATCAACTTTTATGTACACTTCCAGCATTCATATCACCCAAAAAGTCCAACTATTTTATAGTGCTCATGATATTTTAATATCACTGTGATAATCAGTTGTATTAGCATGCCATATAATTATGTCTGGATGTTATAACCGCCATGTTCTTGACATTTGAATATCAGACAGTGGTTTTTGTGACTCCCCACCTTATAAATCTGTGTAAGGTGATTAACCCTTAACATTGGCTAATAGCTGATAGGTGAATTAATCTCGTGATATCTAATATGTTAAAACAACTGACTAATTTTGCCAGTAATTATGACAGATTAATTGATTATTAATTTAACCAACAGCTATGAATGATTGTCATAATTTGTCATTTTTAACAAGGTAAATTGTGCTCCGATAAAGATGTGAGATATTGTAATGAGCTACCTGATTCCTAGCTAATAATTAGCCGATAAGTATTCCTGGGTAACGGGATAATGTTATCGTATTATGAAATTAATAATCTTCTGCCATTGATTCTTAACTATGGACATGATTGACATCAAGTTATTTATAAGTTACATGTATAATGATGTTTTGCTACTATAATAGCTACTGACAGAATGATGAATCAAAGATGAAGTCAATGGTTTTGAACATCAATGAACATGAATGATCTAATTTTAATACTTGACATTTAATTCCTTCGCACAGAAAGTATTTCTTTTTGCCATATTACTGCATGTTACGTACAAACTCTTGTTACATTTAATTATATTTAAGTAGTGTCCAGGTCCTTACTGGCCCAACAAACTGGCCTGAAGTAATGACACGGTGGGCGAACATTGATTTTATTATCTCTTATTCCTGACTAGACTTACGATTTTGTAACTGTTTTCACAAACATGGACATTTTTATGTATGATACAAAATGGTACCTATTTCAATACATTGTCCATCTGTGGTTGTAGGACTACATTTATATCTAATAAGGAAAACACGAATGCCTAACATATGTTCAGATTGTACAGGTTTGATAGCTTCAGAATTATTAACAATTGCTTAGTCCAGGTATATCAGGTTTGAGTTGGTGCACAGTATTGGTCTGTCAGTATATATACACTAACTTAAACTGCATGTATTTTTGATATCCATGCATTCTGACATTTCTATGTATTCCTGAGCCAGTATTGGTGCATAATGTCAAGCTTCAATCTCTGGATTTAGCAATGCTATTGTTAACCATATGCTTAATATTTTCAACATTAAACATGTTACCAGAAGCTCACCACTACTACTAGTGATGGGCTTCTGATATTATAAGTATCAACATATTCAAACTTTAGCTACTTTAATTATTCATTAGTCTGGAATTTTTCAACAGTATCTCGTATTACATAATGTGGTCACTTGACAATTACAACGGAATGTTGTCATTCCTCTCATGGAATGTTGATGGCTCAAAAACTAAACTCGAGATCCCGAATGTCCAACAACTTTTAGGCTCACATGACATAATATGTCTTCAGGAAACGCACAGTTCTAAACATAATACTGAGAATCACAATATCTCGATGGACCTGAAAGGTTATCATAAAAAAGTCCAACACAGTGTGAAAACCTCAAAGCAATTGGGTGGTAGGGGATCTGGTGGGCTGCTTGTTCTCTAGAAAAGTAAATATCACCCACACATAATAGAAATGCCTACAAACAACGCTTCTGCATTATGGATTAAACTCCCAGCCAATATATTTGGCTGGCAAAATGATCTTTATATGTGCACTTTCTATATACCCCCTATTGACTCGACTTACTACAATGACCAGTATATTATGTTGGAAAATGAAATTGCAAGCTTTAGTTCCAAAGGAATGGTAATCCTTATGGGTGATGCAAATGCAAGAACTGTCATAAACAATACACTATTGGATGACTATATTGTCCAGGATAGTGATAGGTTTATACCATTGCCTAACGATTATATTTTAGATTCTATCAACCGTCAAAGAAATTCCCAGGATAACTGTAATCATTTTAAGCACCATGGCGAGGCAATAATTGAATTATGTATCTCATCAAGAATACGTATACTAAATGGTCGAACTCCAGGAGATTATCTGAGAAAACTCACTTGTTTCACAAATCAAGGATGTAGTGCTGTTGATTATGTCCTTGCTCATGAAACTGCAATCCATAATGTTAAGGAAATTACTCAACAATCAGTTCATTGTCCAATATCAACTTTATTCAAATGCAATAAAAGTAATATTCTGAACCACATAAACAATATTAACATGCACCCCAGACCGGTTTCCTGCAAGATAACAGAAGGTAATAGTATGTTATATGGAGAGGCATTACTGTCTGTTGAATCGCAAAATAATATACAACGCTTCATGTCATGTGATATAACTGCAACCAAAGAAAGTATTAACAACATAGTAGAATCATTCAACGATATACTAGTGTCTGCAGCAACTAAAATTTGTCCCCCAATACCCAAAATGAATAAGTCCAGGAAAAACAATACAAAAATGAGTAGGAAAAATTGTGAAGATATTAAATATCCTCAAAAACAATTTAAAGATATAACGAAACAGCTGGCTAAATTTCCACATAATCGTGATATAAGAACAAAGCTCATGTCGACAAAGAAAAAAATAAAAAGGAAAAGGAAACAGCATGAAAAGGTGGTGAAAGATGAAATTTATGACAAACTTGAAACTTTACAGGGTGATAAGCCTAAAGAATACTGGAAAATAATTAACAATTTAATCGAAAGAAATAAGGAGGAACTAGATCTACCACCAGAATTTCATGAAAAACATTTTAGTCATTTCCAAGAATTAAATTCACAACCATCAACATACACAGATAAAGGATCACACGATCTACTTAATGAACTTAAAATTAGAGAAAATGATCATCCTGGATTGCCATATAAAAACTAAAGAAATCGCACATGCACTGAAAACCCTTAAAACAGGGAAATCCTGTGGTCTTGATTGCATATCTAATGAAATGTTAAAATACGGCCAACACATTATATTATCTACCCTTGCAAAACTTTTTAACAATGTATACAACAGTGGGATAATACCGGATTCTTGGACTGAAGGATATATTAAACCATTACATAAGAAGGGGGATAAATTAGAACCACAGAACTATAGAGGCATTACAATTTCTAGTTGCCTAGGCAAACTGTTTTCTAGTATACTTAACAACAGGCTTAACAAATATATTAATGACAATAATCTCATCTCGGATAACCAATCTGGATTTAAGAAAAGTAGACGTACGACAGACAACCATTTCATTCTTAAAACCATAATAAACAAATATCTTTACAAATTAAAAAAGAAACTTTACAGGTTTTATTGATTTTCAAAAGGGTTTCGACTCGGTTTGGAGAGATGGTCTCCTCCTTAACCCTATCTGGCCTGGGCTTTTTGGGACCTGTCCAGGCCTGGGGAGGGGGAGGGGGGCGATTAGTGATGATGATTAGTGATTAGTAAATATTAATGTGATGTGAAATAAAATAGTATTTGCCCACTTTTCATCGCGGAAAAGCAGAAATTTTGAAAAATAATGACAAAAATATCACTTTTCTGCTACCCCATGTGGCCGCCATCTTGGATTTACCCATGATCCTCTGCTCGGGGGGTCATGCAAATAGGCTCAAAATGACCCCAATATGACAAACTATAAAGTCGCGGAGTTTCAGCTCTCCATTTTTTGTCGTTCCCGATACAGCGCAGAAAGTTTGGTAGAGGGGCCATAATGCCCCCCCCCCTCCCCCAGGCCAGATAGGGTTAAAATACTCAGACTTGGTATTGGTGAAAATTTTTATAACATAACTAAATCCATGTAAATCAAAGTAATATAGCCTTGCAGATAAATAATGACCTCACAGACTCCTTCACATAAGATAATGGCGTAAAACAAGGGGTCAACCTCAGTCCAACTGTGTTCAATCTCTTTGTAGATGATATGGCATTCCCCCCAGATATATGCACACCGATAACATTAGAAAATGAACAACTGTCACATATTTTATGGGCAGATGATCTGATGATAATCTCAGAAACTCATGAGGGTCTCCAAAACTGCCTAAACATTTTACATGATTATTGTAATAAATGGCATTTGACAGTCAACCCCAGTAAATCAAACTGTATGCTAATCCAAAAAAGGAAAACAAAAATAAATACAACATTTGATTTCGACTCTAGAGAAATACCTCTTACAGAAAACCATACATACTTAGGGTGTACCCTCAATGCAGATGGAAACTTTTCACAGGCCAAAACCGAGCTGGAAAAAGGCATTAAAAGCCCTATATAAACTACATAGGACATTCTCCGGCCTCAGCCTACCACCCGATTTATACAACAAACAATTTGACGCACTAATTAAATCAATTATTTTGTATAACTCTGAAATCTGGGGTACAGAACTAATAAATAAACTGCAAGAGAATGATCTTAACAAGTTCTATACAATCACGTTTGGCACAGGAGGTGATCAAAGTACCAAACAGATTGGGCTCTCTGAGGATCCATTGTGATCAGTGTCTGTAGAGTCTAATTTTCAAAATTCGAAATTCAATTTTTTTTTGTAGTTTTGTTTAGGTTTGTCTTGGGGTTTTGTTAGGGTATGTTTGTTTGGGTCATCGTCGCCGTGTGACCAATAAGGTTAGGTGCGACGTTAAACTTAAAACAACCAACATCTATACAATCACAGACTCCGAACCTTTTGAAAAGTTCATACTAAATTTTGTAAATTAAACCTTCAGGTAAGTAAAAATACTGTGAACATTGCAAGTAAACGAGAACTTGGGCGATTCCCACTTATAACAGATATCCACACAAACATACTTAACTATACGATACACCTTGAAAATAGTTTGGATCGAAAACTGATGGAATTGGATGGCATAGCTATGTCTCTCTAATAAAAGAAAAACACATCATCAACAATGACGAACACCTAACTCACCATTCCAAATCCAAACACGTATCAAAAAAGTAAAAGATAAACCAAAAGAGAAATATATCGAATACTACATTAACAAACTAGAAGAATCCGAGAAGCTTCTTCATTATAAGTATATGAAACAATCCTATTCGAATGCTGGATATCTACAATATGTAGCGAACCAGATTTTTGGACGATCTCTAACAAAACTCAGAATATGCTTGAGATAGAAACAGGGAGATACAGAAAATTAGATCGGGACAAATGATGGTGCAGACGTTGTGATGGTATATTAAATACAACTGTGGAAGATGAATACCACTTCCTTTGTCATTGTCCCAGCGGTAAAAAACTGCGGGATATATTATACAATTAATCGACAACACTTGTCATTTCTTCAGACATTTAACAGATCAAGAATTTTTTTATTTTTTGATCAACCCACCTAACCATCTGTCCCCCAAAATTGGACAGTTTATTTACGAAATGTTGCAACAGAGAACATCGCAGTTAGCCGGCACCCCTGCCGCATAGGCTTGAGGACGAATATTAAACTATTGCACCCTCGTCGATTGGGGTGCGACTCCACACATCACTCTTCTTGGCAATCTTTGACCAGAGGGATGTGTGGAGTGGGATCCGAATTTATGTTCCAGGTAGTGGTGGCCCAATACAGTTGGCTTTAGGGCAGCATTCTTTTGTTTGTCACTTTAGCCGACCCCATAGCTTGGATACAGGCTAAGCCTATCCCAACTAACTATTCTGTATTGTTAGAGCTGTATGCAGTACGTATGTGCATGTTTGCCTGGGAATTGTGATGATCTTGTTTGTACATGGCATTGTTTTTAACAATCATTGATATATGTATATATATTTTTATGTTTCTATATGTATTCATGTATGGAAATAAAGTAAAGTAAAGTAAGTAAAGCATCATTCGTGACTGCTCGGCCTATTCCGTCGAAGTCATAACACCTCGCGCATTAATGGCGTAAAGATTTTACAGCTCTCAGCTGTAAACCGTGATTCGCCGATGTATTTCTCCGTTATCAGGAGATAAAATATATATCCAAATGAAATGGATATTCCCTTGATTTTACTCGCGAAGGATCTCTTCTAATTTGAGGTGTTTCTCCTGGTTTTTCTTCTCGAGCTGATCTCCCTGGTAATAGAATTCATGCAGCTGACATGCGCTGTTCGGAGTTTCGGTGTGATACTGTGCTTTCAACATGGATGCCAATATTGAGTCCTAACAGTGCGTAAAGAGGTACTAATGTCCTACATTATCCGAGACCGTGTCGAGTGTGCATGTAGCATGTGTATCTCTCCCAATAACATTATGAATGACCAGATCTGCCATCACGGTACGTTTTGCATAGACGAAAACACTTTGGTTGAAACAGTATTTTCAAGACACAGAAGCGTTGGATTATAGATTGTATTAGACTCGAGTACTATGCCTAGTCACCATTTTTGTTGTGCCATTACCATCTCTACATACACCAACAACTAAGTTGTCGGGTTGATAACAGTGTGCACAACAAAGCATTCATTGGTATCACCTCACTCCTTTATACACCTATTTCTACATGTCGGAAGTATTTTCTGTTGCACTAGCGCCAGTGTTACAGAACAGCATTTTCCGATTACATTATGGCCATACACATTCCCTGAGCAGGATACAGGGGGTGAAAGATCAAAGTTCCACAGTTCACTAGTTCCCAGCTCCGGAATTTCAAGCTCCAAAGTTCCGAGCTCCAGCTCCGAAGTTCCAAGGTTCAGAATCCGACAACGATATCGAAAATGACAAAGATGATGACAATAGAAGTACAGATATCATGATAAAAGACCAGAAGTCCGATTCTAATTCAACTGGAAGAGTAGAATTCAAAGCGACTCCGGTTCAGGTAATTGAGGGACATGTTACGTCGCCTAAATACAAACTCGGTCAGTCCTGTGTCAAATCAATATACACCTATGCAATCTGGTGATTCATATGTTAATCCTATTCATTCTGGTATTGATTCGAACTTTACACCAAATGAAGAAATGATTTAAAATTCACAAAAGATGACGATAGTGAACAACAGTTTCTAGCAAAATACCTACCCCGAACTAGCAGCAAGAGCAAAAGGAAAACATCAGTTGTTGAAACCAACAAGAAGATCATAGAAAAAGATGCTGCTAACGACCCATCCAAAAAGAAGAAAAATGTGTCCAAGCAGATAATTGCACTATAGTCCGGCAGATATGTAACAAAAAATGGGTCGATTGTGCACTTCGCAGTAAAAGCATGAAACTCTGCATAGTGACAGAGAAACACATATTATTCATTATTCAGTCCGGCTTGAAAATCCGTAGTTGGCCGCCATTCTTAGATTTCAAAATGGCCGCCATTAGAAACCATCAAATTAGCAAATCGGCATTCTAAGACACATAGAAGGTTAATTTAAACGGCTATCCCCACATTTGCGTACACAAGGAAGTTGATCAACACACTTTTGCTGCACCAGAACGGATGGATTTTAATCGCTTATTTCGACGATTATGTGACTATCGGTGAATCGATAGACAAAAATCTACTTTTGGGTGACGTAAAATGATTTTTTGGCATCAGTAGACACCCATTCACGTAGTTGATTCCTGCAATATATAAAATTAGTCATATTTGAGAGACAAATTCCAGCACAGTGTGGGTTATCCTTGCTGCATCTACAGTTTATCATGCAGCCACATCAAATACTACTGATAGCATGCGCTGGCTTCTGAAAATGGACACCAAACTGGTTGTCATTCATCTTTGTTATAAGTTCCCTATCCAAACTTACTTAGAGAAGCTTCTCCTGAAGAACGGAGAAGAAACCAAGTCCAAATGGGACGGGCCTGAACGGCGGGCCTCTATACGCACTCCCTTCGGTGGGGAGCTCTTCCCGACCTCTACAAACATCAATTGTCCCATTGATACTTGTATGATCAAACAGTAACACAGTATAACCTCGTAGACAATAGCATTCTTCAACGAGGCCGACCCTGGCTCAACCTTCGACAGCTCGCGGCACAGTGGACTTAGTTGAGTCAGCTGAGTATGATTAGGTCATACATGTACGTAGATTAGATACGTTCCTTGGCGAGCTTTTTATGGTTAAAATCCTTGGATATCAGGCTTTTCGCCATCAGCGAAACTTGAAGCCTAAAATGGATATCTGATACAATGGTGGTTTTACACATTGCTTTAGCCGAGAAAACTGGTTAAGGGACTTTTGTGTGAAACAACAGTCGGAGACGACCACCATTATCATACACATTGATACTAAAATACTAACAAAAAACTAAATCTGATCATCCCTTCAGCCTTCTTCAAGATATAGCCAGTGGAACAGGCATGATCAATATCAGTTGATTCTGCCTTGGCGATATTGGGTCCACCCCAGTCTGGTCTTGGTAGGCGATGTCCTCGAAATATTCTCTCTACACCTGGAGCTAAACGACTGAAACTTGCCACAATATGTCTGGGTCAAGCTCTATTCCTTAACCTTGCCTTTCAAGATCAGATTACTATGATGGAGTTTTTGAGATCCCGCTATGGTTAAACTTTTCCGTGATATCTCGAATACCTATAGTATTATGCAAGCATGTCCAGAATTTTCTCAATAGGATATGTCACTAGTCAGAGAGTTTCAGCCGCAAATTTTTGGAGAGTTCAACCTCGATGAACTGGTTGTGCCATGCATGTCAGTCGACTGTGCTACCATTGCTTTATCGTTGATGATTCATATTTATCAGTTACTCCGGAAATGGAATAAGCTCGCATCAGTAATCCATGTTATATTTGTTGACCACAATTTCTCTAATGGTCGAACTTGCCACAGTTTGAAGCATTGAATGGGGATGAGGCTGGTTCCCGGGTTGCCTATCCTGCCAGCCGAGTCGGCAAAAAGTGTGATTGAAATCCAAAGTTCCAGTACTGGTAAACAAAACCGCAGGTTGAACTACTAGTTCTGGTGTTTGCATCATTTGTATTGCTGATTCGGGTATGGGATTTCAACGACAAACTGAATCTCTGCACTCCAATATACCAAATACAGGCATGGCCACATATTTGACTAGTTTGTCAATGAGCATTTTGTCATCCTCCAATCACAATGCTAGTTTCCAGTAATGGCGATAGAACACAAATGAAAAAGATGACGGTGGTGCCGTTGGCCTTAGAGGAAGTCGTGCTTCCCTTACAGGAAGTCATGTTGCCCTTACAGGAAGCCCTGTTGCTATTTTACGCTGGGTTCCCTAGGCGCTGGTCAAGAATGCTCACATGATTTAAGGACCGGCCATGTCATCCCATCCAGATGTTTGCGAAAAACAAATGACTTCGCTGATGATAGGTTGGATAAGACTAATTTTTTCAGTAATCTTAGTGCCTCTGCCTGTTAACATCTTTAGTGGACTAATGGATTGTAAAATGTGGCCTCTCATTGAATGCGCAGGGACTCATTTTATACGTTTTGACAAAGTTGACAAAATTCTCACTGCTTTCTTCGCTCTGACCAAAAGTGATACAGGACACTTACAGTGTGTCTCGTAGTTTTTATTTCATCCTTGTTGTTGGAAATATATGTGTTGAAACTAGACATCAATGCCAGTACATTCGTAAAAAAAAATCACTACTGCAGAAATTCCAAACCGAGACGAATATTTGCAACTTCCCCAAATAGATATTTTCTGACCTATTTATCACTTGCTTATTCTGGAGCACACACATCTATCAAAACCACATCTCTGATTTCCAAAGCCTTATCCTCACAACCTGCTCCTGGTTGGAAACTCATGTTGAAATGGTCAGATTTTAGTTACAGAAAAGACACAGAAGCGTTGGATTATAGATTGTATTAGACTCGAGTACTATGCCTAGCCACCATTTTTGTTGTGCCATTACCATCTCTACATACACCAACAACTAAGTTGTCGGGTTGATAACAGTGTGCGCAACAAAGCATTCATTGGTATCACCTCACTCCATTATACACATATTTCTACATGTCGGAAGTATTTTCTGTTGTACTAGCGCCAGTGTTACAGAACAGCATTTTCCGATTACATTATGGCCATACAAATTCCCTGAGCAGGATACAGGGGGTGAAAGATCAAAGTTCCACAGTTCACTAGTTCCCAGCTCCGGAATTTCAAGCTCCAAAGTTCCGAGCTCCAGCTCCGAAGTTCCAAGGTTCAGAATCCGACAACGATATCGAAAATGACAACGATGAGGACAATGAAAGTACAGATATCATGATAAAAGATCAGAAGTCCGATTCTAATTCAACTGGAAGAGTAGTCTTCAAAGCGATTCCGGTCCAGGTAATTGAGGGACATGTTACGTCGCCTAAATACAAACTCGGTCAGTCCTGTGTCAAATCAATATACACCTATGCAATCTGGTGATTCATATTGTAAGATATGAGCATCTTATGATAATAAGTTTTCTACAATTAAATATTGCAAGTCTTGATGTTGTACATGATGCCTGCCTGTATGGGTTAAAACATTGCATGTGCAAGCTACATGTTTTGATTTGTGTGACAGGTCAGTATTCTATTACCGTTAAAAATGTGGAGGGATGTTTTTAACCCAGTTCACAAATCTGTGTTTCTCAGTTCTCATCATTTAACATGCTGGTATTGTACCCAGTTAATCCCGTAATGTTTTCTTTTGTGTTTACGAATTGCATGTTCATGATTTGAAATGTCCAAACAAGTATGAAAAATGTTGTTTGTATCGGTCAGTCGATGGTATAAATATACAGCCCGATTTACCTAGAGCAGACAATCTTGGAACTCTGTCTCGATGAAATGTATCAGAAACTTTAGATCTAAATTTAACGTTTAGGGGCTGTTGTTGTTTGTCATTTGGCCATCGTCTGTACCACCTTTGATGTCAGAAGTCTGGAATAAAATCTTCAACTTCGTAACAACTTGATGACGACTTTCTTGATGGAATTTCTTGAGGCAAAAGATACAGGGCTATGAACTTCTTTCAAACTGCTGTAAGACCCAGCAGGAACTCGCAGGCTAGTTCTGGGTACATGTAAAGTTGCCCGGTCGCCCTAACCAAGTCAGGCTATCATCTTACCGGCACAAAAGCCCGGGTTAGAACAATAATATCAACATCTTGACGACCAAAAAGTTTACAATATGTTAATCCTATTCATTCTGGTGTTGATTCGATCTTTACATCAAATGAAGAAATGATTTAAAATTCACAAAAGATGACGATACTAAACAACAGTTTGTAGCCATATACCTACCCCGAACTAGCAGCAAGAGAAAAAAGGAAACATCAGTTGTTGAAATCAACAAGAAGGTCATCGAAAAAGATGCTGCTAACGACCCATCCAAAAAGAAAAAGATGTGTCCAAGCAGATAATTGCACTATAGTCAGGCAGATATGTAACAGAAAATGGATCGATTGTGCACTTTGTGGTAAAAGCATGAAACTCTGCATAGTGACAGAGAAACACATATTATTCATTTTTAGAGGGGGATTCCGGCTTGAAAATGCGTAGTTGACCGCCATCTTGGATTTCAAAATGGCCGCCATTAGAAACCATCAAATTAGCAAATCGGCACTTCTAGATTGATTTTTGATTGATTGATTTGATTGATTGTTTATTCACCATATACAAATACTATATATGTACAAGTAGGGCATAAATACGTAGAAATATGGCGGGAATAAAACCCCAGAGGGCTTGTTAAATCCCAGATAATTAATAATAATAATAATAATAATAGATTAGCATGAGACGCTGGGTGCGTTCACAAATATATCAATATATAAATGGTGAATATACCATGGAGCCCTGTGTAGTGAATTATAGTTCTATAAGATATATATATTGGCAGGTCAGCATATATGCAAATAGATCAAGAAAACATTTTTTGTATAAAATAGGTTTGTCTCGTGTCTCTTGTGATGGCATGAGATGAGTTAACTCCAAGATTTACAATTTGAGTATAATTAGAAAGTACACCCTCAGTACACTGATTCACATATCATGATAATTGAATGAGGTACGATTTCAGTCGAGACTTAAATAGTGATTATGTTAGACAGGATTTTAGGTCATTGGGTAAAGCGTTCCATATCCGTTCGACTTTGTGCAATAAAATGATAGATTTGAGTGCACTCTCGCCCTATATAGATTGAGATTGGCTTGTCGAGTGGGATAACAATGGACTTCAGGGAGTTTTGTAAAATAATTTGAATAGTTGATAGGAATGGTTTATACTTGGTGTAAGAACGCACAAGACACAGCCTACAATAGCCTGTCTGAGCTCAACAATGCGTCTAGACGTGACCCTTTTCAGCTGCACAAAAGCCTCAACAAAAGCCTCAACAATGCGTTCTTACACCAAGTATCGACCGTAGGAATAGATACGGGATTATTGAGAAATCTGTTTGTAAATAATAAAATTAGGAAGTTGTTTAACTGAAATAGGAGGAGGATGTTTAGTTGTTTCATTAAGGGATTAGAATGGGCATATTTACCACTGGAAGTTATTACACGGATAATTCTCTTTTGTAATATCACAAGTATGTTGAGATGAGTTGAGAATGTGTTTCCCCATACTAAATTACAGTAAGATACGTAAGAATAGAACAAAGAATAGTACAGCATAATCAAGGTTTTCCTGTTGAGGCAGTTCCGTATTGCATTGATAACACCGATATTTCTCGAAATTTTTTGAAGTTAGTTCGTCAATATGTGTTTGCCAATTTAATTTATCGTTAAAATAAACCCCGAGGAATTTAAAGCTAGAAACAGATTCAATTTCGGTGCCAAATATTGAAACCTTAGGGATATTTACATTTGTTGATCTATTTGGTTTAAATAATATAAATTTTGTTTGTTTTTTCACGTTTAATGAAAGTCTGTTGCAGGAAAACCAGGCATGAAGCTTTTCAAGTTCCTGTGACATATTTTCCGCCAGTCTAATAAAATCGGCATCGGATAGGGTAGCACTTGTATCGTCAGCAAAAAGATTAATGTCTAGAACCGATGTGACCTTCGTAATGTCATTTATATATATTAAAAATAGTATGGGTCCTAGTATTGATCCTTGTGGCACACCCGTACCGATAGGATTGAAAGAAGATATAGTGCCGTTGTAAGATACACATTGGCGTCGAGATGATAGATAGCTACGAAACCAGTTATTTGTGACACCCCGGAAACCACAGTAATCAAGTTTATGTCAGAAGATCTCGTGATTTACTGTATCAAAGATTTTTTTTTAGATGACGACTCTATAACGAATATTGCGGATTAAGAATACTGGATCAGCGATACGGATTTGATATTTTTTGAAACATCATGATGTCTTGACGGCATCATTCGAAACTGTTGACCGCTTCTTCTTGCAGGAAACAAGCCTATGTTTATGTATACTATGATTGTCTTTTTGAATTTGGTGCTAATACTGTTATGTGAAAAATGGAATAGGTCTTTGGATTATGGACGCGGATATTCTCTAATGGACGACGGCTGGATTATGAATGACGGACTAGACGCTTGTAATTTGGAAAGATTTAAGAAAGTAGTAATGCTGAACTGTTTTAGTTCCTTTGCAGCAAGGAGTTTGTCGTATAAAGAAAGAACGGCAAGACATGTTGAATGGTTTGCTCGAATTCCATATTGATTAGGGGAGATAATCATCTCTGTTTCTAGGAATAAGACACATAGAAGGTTAATTTAAACGGCTATCCCCACATTTGCGTACACAAGGAAGTTGATCAACACACTTTTGCTGCACCAGAACGGATGGATTTTAAGATGGCGGCCATCTTTTTCAAAATGGCCGCCGAGAATCGCTTATTTCGACGTAAAATGCTTTTTTGGCATCAGTAGACACCCATTCACGTAGTTGATTCCTGCAATATGTAAAATTAGTCATATTTGAGAGACAAATTCCAGCACAATGTGGGTTATCCTTGCTGCATCTACAGTTTATCATGCAGCCACATCAGCTACTACGGATAGCATGCGCTGGCTTCTGAAAATGGACACCAAACTGGCTGTCATTCATCTTTGGTAAATTCCCTATCCAAATTTACTTAGAGAAGCTTCTCCTGAAGAACGGAGAAGAAATCAAATCCAAATGGGACGAGCCTGAACGGCGGGCCTCTATACGCACTCCCTTCGGTGGGGAGCTCTTCCCGACCACTAAAAACATCAATCGTCCCATTGCTACTTGTATGATCAAACAGTAACACAGTATAACCTCGTAGACAATAGCATTCTTCAACGGCCCAACCTTCGACAACTCGCGGCACAGTGGACTTAGTTGAGTCAGCTGAGTGTGATTAGGTCATACATGTACGTGGATTAGATACGTTCCTTGGCGAGCTTTTTATGTTTAAAAACCTTGGATATCAAGCTTTTCGCCATCAGCGAAACTTGAAGCCTAAAATGGATATCTGATACAAGGCTGGTTTTACACATTGCTTTAGCCGAGAAAACTGGTTACAGGACTTTTGCGTGAAACAACAGTCGGAGACGACCACCATTATCATACCCATTGATACTAAAATACTAACAATCAACTAAATCTGATAATCCCTTCAGTCTTCTTCAAGATATAGCCAGTGGAACAGGCATGATCAATATCAGTTGATTCTGCCTTGGCGATATTGGGTCCACCCCTGTCTGGTCTTGGTAGGCGGTGTCCTCGAAATATTCTCTCTACACCTGGAGCTAAACGACTGAAACTTGCCACAATATGTCTGGGTTAAGCTCTATTCCTTAACCTTGCCTTTCAAGATCAGATTACTATGATGGAGTTTTTGAGATCCCACTATCATTAAGCTTTTCCGTGATATCTTGAAAACCTATAGTATTATGCAAGCATGTCCAGAATTTTGCGAATAGGATATTTCACTAGCCAGAGAGTTTCAGTCGCAAATTTTTGGAGAGTTCAACCTCGATGAACTGGTTTTGCCATGCATGTCATTCGACTGTGCTACCATTGCTTTATCGTTGATGATTCATATTTATCAGTTAGTCCGGAAATGGAATAAGCTCATATCAGTAATCTATGTTATATTTGTTGACCACAATGTCTATAATGATCGAACTTGTCAGCCGAGTCGCCAAAAGTGTGATTGAAATTCAAAGTTCCAGTACTGGTATACAAAACTGCAGGTTGAACTACTAGTTCTGGTGTTTGCATCATTTGTATTGCTGATTCGGGTATGGGATTTCAACGACAAACTGAATCTCTGCACTCCAATATACCAAATACAGACATGGCCACATATTTTGAGCTTTTTGTCATCCTCCAATCGCAATGCTAGTTTCCAGTAATGGCGATAGAACACAAATGTAAAAGATGACGGTGTTGCCGTTGGCCTTAGAGGAAGTCGTGATGCCTTTTCAGGAAGTCATGTTGCCCTTACAAGAAGTCTTGCTGCCATTTTGCGCCGGGTTCCCTAGGCACTGGTCAAGAATGCTCACATGATTTAAGGACCGGCCATGTCATCCCATCCAGATGTTTGCGAAAAACAAATGACTTCGCTGATGATAGGTTGGATAAGACTAATTTTTTCACTAATCTTAATGCCTCTGCCTGTTAACATCTTTAGTGGACTAATGAATTGTAAAATGTGGCCTCTCATTGAATGCGCAGGGACTCATTTTATACGATTTGACAAAGTTGACAAAATTCGCACTGCTTTCTTCGCTCTAAGCAAAAGTGATACAGGACACTTACAGTGTGTCTCGTACTTTTTATTTCATCCTAGTTGGTGGAAATATTTGTGTTGAAGCTAGACATCAATGCCAGTACATTCGTAAAAAAAAAAAAATCACTACTCCAGAAATTCCAAACCGAGACGAATACTTGCAACTTCCCCAATCAGATATTTTCTGACGTATTTATCACTTACTTATTCTGTTGAACCAGACAGCTCCTGAACAGCTATGGATTCCTGCATCATAACGATAACTGGCTAGTATACGTGTACATCCAGGATCAACAATAAGCATACAGAGTAGATGAAAAGGGGAAAACAAGTAGTGTTCCATATTAAAATGATTTGCTGTTTGAATTTCCGAATACAGTAAGGATTCGCCGGGCAGCAAGAAGACCGAAAACACTTATGTTGCCAAAATAGTTAATGAAATCGGAATCTGTGTCATAATCAATCCCTAATGTTCCCAAAGAAACATATCTAGAGAAATTTGATGTATGGCTTCATCACAAAAGCGGACTCAAGAAGGCCAAGCTGCTGCGAAGTTTCGGAGTCCAAGCGCCAACTGATCTCGCTGAAGAATGCATTTTCTCTTCGCGCTTGAATTGTATGATTGTTTTTAATTTGGTGCTATTAATGCTGTTATATGAAATTCTTCTATTATTGACGAAGGATGAATATTGAGTGACGGACAAGACGCTAGGTTTATCAACAATTTGTCAACAAGCTTGGTGTTTCTTCGCGATGGATAAAATGAGACTGACTGTTTGTAGAAAAATCATCCAGTAAAGTATGAGAGTCTTGAGTGAATTCTCACAAAGAAGGGAATCATGCTAAGATATCTACCGCACAGACCCTTCACAGTTGGGGTTAGATGTTTCTCCGTTGTTCAAGAGGGGCTTCTCCAAGTGAGTGGGGATGAGAAACTAACACGAAAATTGAATGGCAGCCGTTTTGACTCCTCAGAAATTATCATATTCTATTTCGAACAGAAGACCTATATTGGGGAAACTATACATGCAACAGGCTTAATTTATTCGAATTATGCTCAGCTCTCTGTCACGGAGATTAGTCTCTAGCGTCAATAACTTCATATATTGCAGACATCACCGACGGGAATACACGATGCCACATGTCAGGTCAATCAAATGTGACCTATTCCATATATCAGCAATGTGGATGAGTTGGAGAGACATGTAAAAGATGGGTAAAGTTGACGTTTGGCGACTGAAAATCAACCATATCAGTCTACAGAAAAAACTTCTCTTAGTACCTCACTTTCAGACTTTAGAATACGAAGGATTCTAGGATGTAGCTGTAGTATCTCAACCGCACTTTTATTGCAGCTGTTCATATGGAAACCTAACCACATGTGTCACTTGTCCACAAGTAGTCATGCAGTGTCCAAAGACGTGAAAAATATTTTAGGCCACTCAGAAGTAGAAGTTTGTGTATCTGTTCACGTAAGTCACATAACAATGAAAATAAGCGATTATCGGCAGTCATTTTGAAAAGAAAACGGCCGCCATCTCGAATTTCATCAGTTCTGATGCAACAAAACTGTGTTGATCAACTTCTTTGAGTAGAACCGTTTAAATTGGCCTCCTATGTGTCTCAGAAGTGCAGAAATGCGACTTTGTGGTATTTGATGGCGGCTATTTTGAAATCCAAGATGGCGGCCAAATACGAATTTTCAAGCCGGACTCTCCCTTCAAAAATTAATCATATGTGTTTATCATCCTGCCAAGTTTCATGCTTTTATCAAAAAGTGTACAATCATTTGACATATCTGCCTGACTACTATGTGCGACAGAGATACACCTAATTTGTGGTGATCATTTGAACGCCACACCAGCTGATAACGTGGATTCTGATCTCGGCAAAGAAACCTCTATTAGAGCGACCACCCTTGGTAGACAAGGATCCAACTTCCTCGAAACAGAGGTCGAAAGTCAAGTTATTGCAGAGGAGAGATTTAAAAGTTTATAGACAGAATGCTAAAAACACTAATGAGAGAGGAAGTGCGAAAAGAAGAGAAAATGCAATCGCGGATAGCTAAAATTACTTGGTAACATTTACCAAGCTGATATTATGTTTTCTAATCTGTTCGGTTGGACTGAAATTGTAGTT
>JAVTVY010051147.1:0-27087 GCA_036873755.1 Hanleya hanleyi
AAAATGATCCCAATATGACAAGCTAGAAAGAGACGGATTGTCAGCTCTAAAGTTTTTGTTGAGACGTCCCGCAGATACAGGATAGAAACTTTGGTAAGGGGCATAATCACCCCCCCTCCCCCCCACCCGCCCCCGAGCCTCGTGGTATGGTTTGGCATTGGTTCATTTGCAAGCTGCTTTATTTCAATGTGTTTGAATGTGTTAAGAATGTTACATATTGATGGGAAAATACGAGTGTAGGGTGCAGGATATCTGATGTAACTCATATAACGTGCATGAAGGAAGAGGGAAGGGAAACTATCTTAGTCCCAATTGTCCTTTGTTTCTCATCGGAAGTAATTTGGGACCGCTTGTGTATTATGGATGCAAGATTAGCACGAACGGTCGACACATGAATGAATGAATTGTTTATTCACCATATGTTCATACAAAACATATACAAAGCATATAATTGGTTGAATTTAATTGCGGGAATAAAACCCTGGCGGGTTTGTTCTATCCCATGAGTGTTAATATAAATAGAATCAGCGAGAGTAGAATATAAGATTATTACATGAGTGACAGCATGATGAATAAAAATAGCGAAGATGCAGTGAACAGGTAGGGATTACGTCTAAAGACAGGTCGTTTAATTGAAATATAGTCCAAGTGGCATAAGTAAGTATATATTCACAGTTACATGAAGTATATGGCATATAAACGTATCAAAAATTGTAGGTGTTAGAAGTCAGGCTGAATGGTGAGATAATTAGTCAGTTCACGCTTAAATAGAGATTTGGAAGTAATGGATTTTAGTTGAGAAGAGAGTGTGTTCCAGATACGCGGGCCTGTCAGTTTAACTGTATAGAATGACAGTTGTGATCGACAAAAGTTTCTAAATAGATTGAGGTTGGACTGCCTGGTTGGATACTGGTGTATATTAGATTGTTTTGAAAAGTAATTTAGATACAGCACGGGAAGAAAAACGGCATGGTGTATGAATTGGTGACAAAATACTAGAGTGGAATATTTGTTAAGTTTGTTCAGCGGTATGATTTTCATTTGTTCATATAGAGGTGCCGTGTGCGCATATTTATCGTTCAAGGTAACAATACGAGCAGTCGTTTTTGTAACAAACCGAGTGATCGAATGTGCGATGGGTAAGTATTGGCCCAGACCATATTACAGTAAAAGACATAGGAGTTTGAGTCTCTTTATTTCACCAATCGTTTCAAGTAAAACAGGGAATAGTATAATACCTCCAGCGTATTCCCGTTAAGACAGTGTTTGATGTTATTTATTACACCAATATTTCTAGATAATTTTGAGCATAGGTGGTCTATATGGGCTTGCCAATTAAGTTTTTCGTTGAAATATATTCTCAGAAATTTAAAACTATTTACACGTTCAATGTCCTGATCACAAAGAAAAAGTTTAGGGAGATTTGAAACTGAATTCCGACATGGTTTTATAGTCATATATTTAATGAAAGTTTGTTACAAGAGAACCAATCTTTGAGTTTGCGGAGCTCCTGCGACATTGTTTCCACTAACAGTGATGTGTCTGTATGAGCATAAGTAACACTTGTGTCGTCAGCGAAGAGAGTAATATTCAAAATATTAGAAGATTTGAGTATGTCATTTATATAGATCAGAAAGAGGATAGGACCGAGTATCGAACCCTGAAGGCACCTCACATAACTTATATGTCTATGAAGAAAACGACATTAGAATGCATTTGTATACTGAATACCCGTCAGTAGATTTTGAAGCTTTGAAGACTGAAACGACATCATCTTGCTGGAATCACTGAAATCTGTTCATCCCTTCCTGAAACTATAGCTTGGAAGATGAGTGGTACCAACCGCCAGATTCGACATTCAATATTCAGCTGTCGTCCATAAAAGAATTTCCGCGTCAAGTATCGAGAGATCTATTTTTCTTAAACGGTTTTACAGCTTCAATTCCAAAGGTGTATGAAATAAAAATGATACGAGGTCTAATCTTGATTTTCGATATCGTTATTCATTGACAGAGTTGCGCAGTGGAAGATTTTCAAGACAGACCCCGCTCCTTTATACTACATATTATAGTATAGATATTCTACTCGTGGACCAAGTGACAACAGATAAATGCAAAAAGTTTAAGACACAACCAATGTTTATTAAAATACTCACAACTGGACTTTGATTCTGGCATGTAGAACTTTCCCGTGGTCTAGTATCCTTTGGCACAGCCGTGCTGGCTGACCGCAGGATGGAGACTTCCAATCCTAATTTCCTGACTTCGATAACTTCGCCTAACTTCTTACAAAGTGAGCCTCATGTTTAATATTCGTCTAACCTTATATGTGATTTGATATGCAGCAGATGTGAACACGTATGCCCAAGAGATAATATTCTGGTGCGACAGGTGTACCTTAGGAACAATTCTATATGCCAGCAAGTCAGCTTAGAATAACATGTAAAAACACACGGTGTCGGGATTCTTTCTTATACACATCATACCAAGTACTGTATTGATTCATTGTTGATGTATGCAAGTAAAATAGTTTATAGGCGTATCTGTAGTTGCATATAAATGAATAATTAATATATAACAAACGAATAGATACACAAGTGGATATTCGTCTCATAACATTATCCTCAGATTCGAAGAAGCGTGATCTCACGCTTACATGATGTGTATACGTAGAAGACCACCGATGCCGTTTACAAAAATACCTATTCTATAGCTCTCGAGGGTCGCGAGCAACTCAACCTAAAACCGTCTTAGCATTTTTTTTTTATTTGAATGTTTTCTTGTGTCTTTGACGGAGTGTAGGAAGTTCACCAGCTCACAGTGCGACAACCCCCATAATTGCTGGATTTAGAGAACAAAATTTCCCTAATCTAATGTAAAACATCAATATTATTTTCATATAAAATTCAACAAATCTGCGTACAATGAAATGACGAAAATCGCGTTTAATAAGTTAATATGTACGGTATGCGGAATATTTCCTCGTCCTGTATCGTCTAATCATCTTCGTCTTAGTTTATCATCACATCGTCATCTTCTCCAAGGCTAGGTCATTGTGTATCAGTCATCACTAGCAATACTTAGACAAGCCTCTATCAGCCGTCGCTTAGGTCTGTAAAAGACAATCAATATTTTATTAAATCTTAATATACAATATTCATATTGCATATATTTTCATCTCATATAAATAATTATCTTATTTAATATTCAGTCCTAATTCCCGTGGCTAGATATATACTTATGCCATCGCGTATATATGTGCTAGACTAACGCACTGTTGATCATCATCATGGCGTTCCGACAAGAAGGCTGACATTTTGATAGGATCTTAAACCATCATGAGATCCAAAATCATCATGGGATCCATGCAACTCATAACGTTATATAATTTTGCTATAAACAGCGAGTATATACATTCGCGGCTTCATCTTTCTGTAACATAGCGTTCTTGTCACAGTATTTGATCTGGTACACAAAATACTCTTTATCACAGTTCTCTGACTGTAACCATACATTGAAAGTATGCGAAAGTTAATTCTGGTTACAGTATATAATGGAAACCGACTATGTCGCCGCTACATCTTCATAGCACTGTATGTTTCTCATTTAGAATGATATCATATGATCATAGCATATTGTCAGACATAAATTACATAACATTCTTAGTAAAATACTAACTTGGATCATTAAACAATGAATTTATAGTCAAATCTATATACAATTATATAAAATGAACACGTGTACCGCGATACAGAACAATACACATTGAATATCGTCATCCTTAATTATCCGTTCTTCATTTCGTCGTCAGAGCTGAAAAATACAATTAAATACAGGTTATATATTTTGTGTTATGTAAATTCACACTTTAACGTTAGATCACGTACGCAAGTGCCATACTCTCAAACATCAACTCGTTCACGTTACCTTTGTTGTTATGTGAAAACCTGTATACATATTTTCACTCTTCAATTGACAAATATATAGGTATTAGCTTTTAGAGAAAGATTGGGCCAGGCGAACTAGTCGAGGAATTTAAGCTATGTATTTTATCGATAACTTTGCTTATCACAGAATGTCCACAACTCTCTATATTAAACTCTACAATATGCGTAAATTGTGAATACATGTATTATTATTCTGCTAAAATGTTATAAGACAGTAAATGCCCGGACGTTTACCTATTTTGTCGCATCAAGCGACTAGACTATATGATTATAGGTTAATTTAATTAACACTTGACCAGACAAGGTATCTCAATTATGGCTCCATGTAATAATTTCTTTTCGCAGATTTCAAAACTGTCTAATTGACCGCATTTAACCTAATTTACATGGTCTTTTTCTGTTAGTGTGTTTGTTGTCTTTTCGGGCCAAACATTGTTGACATTTTGCAAGCACTTAAGAAGTAATACATACTTAATGAACCCCTGGTGTTTGTGGACTGGTCAACTTTGGTGGATGACTGACAACAGGTGTCTTTTAACAAAGTATCTTTTGTATTCAAATGTACCTGCTCATTAACCAGTGTTTTGCGTGTCGTTGTGTCTACTGTATCCTTTACAACAGCTGGTTGTGAACACTCTTCGTGGACAGCCAAACAGTTAGTTTGGAATGATGAAGTTTGAAGTTCACTTTCAGAGTAGAAATGTTCCATGGTATTTTCCAATTGATAATCGTTAATTTCTGCAGAAATTTCATATCCTGTTTGTTCATTTTCATCATCACTCGAATATGAGGGAGAGTGTTCTTCATCTACGTGTACAGGTACCGGTGTTTTATCAACTGTTTCTGTATTTCTCTTGTTGAACAGTTTGCTATATTTCTCTTCCTCGATATCGTCGTCAGAACTTTCGTCTTCGGAATCACTTATTTCTGTTGGGACTCGGCTTCGTATTGCCCTTCGGGACAATGGTTTACTCCGTATTGCTAATCTTGAACCTCTGAGAGAATTTATATTTAGGACAGGCGAAGAATCGGTAGCGTGTTTACACTCAATTTCAGTTTTCTTCTCTGACCCGAAAAATCTTGTAACAAAATGCAGTAAATTTTGCCTGGCTTTTCTCCGTTCTTCAGTCCTTAAAAATTTTGTCACGAAATGGAGTGAATTTTCCCGTTCCTTAATTTTAGACTCACTATGCGCCCTTGATAATGAGTCTTTACTCTTTTAAATCATATCTCTGATTATTTTGATTTTGTTGACCGTTTTGGTAGCTATTTCTTTGAGAATATCCATTACCCGGTTTACGGTAACAGTTCAAGTCCCTGTGGTTGTTCTTTCCACAAAATGTACAGTAAACAGGCTGATTTTCTGGGCAATAATTAGAAATATGTCCTAAAGACAAACACATTGTGCAAATAGGCGTGCCGTCCATCGCACGCCTAAATGATCAAAACTTGAATTTTGCAGGCCTACTGAATAAAGATTTTCACAGGTGTCTGACATATCATTGAAAAATGACTGGGTGGAAAATGTGGAGATGGGAGTTGTGGATTTGTACCCGTAAGCGCTTTGAGCTAATCTTGCCTTTTCAAACGCGTCATTCAGATTAGATGGCTTCAAAAAGATTACATGTGATCTCAAAGATGGTTCCAAACCTTGTATAAAGAAAGAAGTGTGGCTTTGTTTTCCTGCAAAGTTCTAGCATGTCCGTTATATAGGTGTCCAGTGGCTCATTTTGTCGTTGTTGCCTTGCATAAACAGCTGCATCACGCGCCCATAAGAGATGTGGAATGTCGTAACGGTTTTCAAAAGCTTGTTCTAAAAGAGTGAAATTTTGTTTGATATCTTCCTGGAGTCCTACATAAGAACGATTCCACGGCATCTCTCAAATACAATGGAAAAACTTTACATTTCTGCCTATTGGTCCAGGAATGAACTTCAGAAAAAGTTTGAAACCCGAGTGAAAAATTTATGAAAATCATCCCCATCACCCGAGAATGGTTCAGGTGTAGGAATACCTTCTGTTGACCATTGATTAGACATAGTTTCTAGCGCTCGAATTGTTTATGCATTTTGATCAGCAAAGACTTTGGTTATAGATGAAAATCCACTAGTGATCACGTGCATGAATCTCTCTATCTGATTCGGCGATTGTTCACATGCGTTTCCCAAACTAATAATATTGCTAGCTATGTTAGGGGACGACGGGGTCCATCCTGGCCTTACATTGCGCCCACTGATAGGGATTCCTATCATACCGGGATTATTACCTAGCATTTTCACAAAATGAATAATATCATACTAATATCTGTATTCCTGGATAAACCATGGCAATGTCAAACTAGACGCAATTTAATCTGAATGTCACTTAGAACCAACGCTCTGGTAACCACTTGATACGAGGTCTAATCTTGATTTTCGATATCGTTATTCATTGACAGAGTTGCGCAGTGGAAGATTTTCAAGACAGACCCCGCTCCTTTATACTACATATTATAGTATAGATATACTACTCGTGGACCAAGTGACAACAGATAAATGCAAAAAGTTTAAGACACAACCAATGTTTATTAAATACTCACAACTGGACTTTGATTCTGGCATGTAGAACTTTCCCGTCGTCTAGTATCCTTTGGCACAGCCGTGCTGGCTGACCGTAGGATGGAGACTTCCTATCCTAATTTTCTGACTTCGATAACTTTGCCTAACTTCTTACAAAGTGAGCCTCATGTTTAATATTCGTCTAACCTTATATGTGATTTGATATGCAGCAGATGTGAACACGTATGCCCAAGAGATAATGTTCTGGTGCGACAGGTGTACCTTAGGAACAATTCTATATGCCAGCAAGTCAGCTTAGAATAACATGTAAAAACACACGGTGTCGGGGTTCTTTCTTATACACATCATATCAAGTACTGTATTGATTCATTGTTGATGTATGCAAGTAAAATAGTTTATAGGCGTATCTGTAGTTGCATATAAATGAATAATTAATATATAACAAACGAATAGATACACAAGTGGATATTCGTCTCGTAACAAAAACAATAAAAGCACAAGATGGTTTCCTACAAGAGAGAAGCGATCAAGAGTTTCCATTGATGTCAGCCAGACATGATAATGTTCTTTAGATAAAATCCTAATCACTGACCATTATTTTTTGTACAATTGAATTTCAAGTCGTTTCCAGAGTATATATCTCAGGGATTCTTATACGCTGTTGGTAGATGGTATTGCCGAACTTCACGCTGTTGGTAGATGGTATTGCCGAACTTCACGGAGACAATGTTAATGAGAAGTTCAAGACATTCTCTAAAGAAAAAATCCCAAAAATGATATCCTTTACGTACAGTAGAAAGCCTTCTGACATTAACATGACCAGTTTTATTGAACATCGATATTGTTAATGAAGTAAGGTGTTCAATGAAGTCCTGGTGTGGAATAGTGGTATTGAGCGTCGAGAAATGCCAAGTAGATACATGTTTATGCTATTTAGTTATTCCGTAAGACTTTTCAAGCTTTAAGTATCCACATGCATTCGACATCCGAATTTCTTGAAATGGCAGCACAATAACTTCCAAAAAATGATTTAACAGCTTGCAGGGCTCTCATTTACAAAATGGACAAGTTTAGGTGTACAACTTCTGGAACCAGCTATAAATCTAGCTTTGCATGGTGTTTTATGCATTTTGAGAGTGCAGTACAATTGTGGTATATCTGTATGAGTGGTAGGAAGGGAAATACGTCTTTCCTTGAGAAACCTGTTGTATTTGTGCATGTATATCCACCAAGGTAATTCCTGCGGAGGAGTAAGTTGACACAGAAACAGGTGGAAGAGTAATACCAGCATCTGGCAGTAGTAAAATTTACATAGACTTTCTGTTTCATCGGGTCGCTCTCAATGTTTGTTTTGCCTGGGGAAGGATATTTCTCTCGATGTGGCGGATAATATCGACAATCTTTCATTTGGCAAGATCCAACCAGTCAGCGAGAACTTTAGACACTTTTCTTTTTCTCCTTTCGTCCACTCAACAACGTACTGTTTAAGTGCGCTAAGGATTATTTTTGTGTATCTCAAGAAGGATCTTTTGTTTATCGGCCGAAGTATTCTAAATGTCAGTTTTGTCACTGTTACCTGATAGTTTAGAATTATATGCAGATATTCTAGTCATACGAAGCGTTGAACGTGTCTGTATTTTGGCCTGGAATCATCCCGGGTGCACCACAGACGGTTGGTGGAGTTGGTCTATATTGTTCATGGGGTCAGGGATTAGCGCTCTATATATTTGGGCTTAGCTCGGACAGAAAATGCAAAGAAACTTCATGTGTTGCACTGACAAAGTACAGTGACAATGGGGCTTGATTTTCGCTCGTTCTGTCTGCCGATCTTCCTTCTTCGTTTTCTGGGTATTTTCTCACCAAGACTGCTGCAAAATCGTCAGGTGAATTAAATAATTTCATGCCCGGTTAAGACAAGAACATACGACACAAATGTTACGACCAAGTTACTGTTTCACTTCGGGATATTTTGCCCGAATAAATGACGACGTGTTATCATATATCTGATATGATAATTGCGAGAAGAATATTATTGTGAGCTGACGTATTACACTGAGGATTTCAAGTTTCGTTCCGGGCGATTAACCGGTCGTCAACGTATCCACTCATAAAATTATGAGAACGTGTTGAAGAGGTTAATTGATTGTCAGTTCTTTTTTCAAACTCATTCAGAGCAGGTTTTGGTATACATTGCCGTCTTGTCGTGATACTAGATAGTCTAGAGTTCTATTCTTGTCAGTGGAATACTTGCAGTCATTATTCATGCTAGCGTAATGGCTCAGTTGCACATTATTGACAGGACAAAGAACAGCCTGTCTGTTCACTGACACGTGATTTCAGCTGATCAGCTACTGGGTTATATGAATTCCCTTTGCCCTATCTTTTAACCCTGGTGACTATTTTGAACTGGTGATAACTGACATAGTTTTATACATACATATTATATTTTTCAACTATTCAAGCATAATGACACTTTCTTTGAACAATAGGAAAATATAGTACATATGTATACAATTATGCCGGTTATCACCAGTTCAATATAGTCGCCAGAGTTAAAAGACAGGGCAAAGCGAAAATATACAACCCAGTCGCTCATCAGCTGAAGTCACGGGTCAGCGAACAGACAGGCTCTTCTTTGTTCTCTCAATAATGCATAGCCAAGCCATTACTCTGATACCCTGTTCGCAAAATAAAACTTATTTTACTCAAACCTAAATGAAGTGCATTGCACCGTCTCGAAATTGTCGTTTTCCTTTGGTTATTTCGCTTGGTCGCTGTCATGTATTATTGAAACATTTTGGGAGATGATATTTCAATTATGCTGTAATATGTGTATATAACTGCGTCTCCCTCTAAAGGTTCCTATTCTAACAAGCGTTTCGATATAATTATATAACATGACAGTAACCAGTTAAACAGCATTTCTGTGGCTTTGGATGGGATCATCGAGGCCGATTGACAGGTATCGGTACAATAACTAGGTGAAACTGAAAACACTGATTGACATTGTTGGCCGTCACGACTGCTTGTCATTGGTTCATTCCACAGGCCTACTTGGTAAAGCTTCCTCTAGTAACCAGCTATCTAAACCTGTATCGGTTAACCGTACACCAATGCAGACTACATTACATATTGCCAATGACGTGACAGTTTAACCATATACGGCCTGGGCGATTTTGACCTGTCCAGGCCAAGGGAGAAGCATTCCGCCCCAACCCATATCTCACTATTTTTCTAACCTCTTGAGCTAGGGAACTGAAACTTATCACACATTAACCTTGTGTCAAGCTCTACTAGAAAATGTAAAAAATCCATATAGCCATCAGGAAGACGTCACAGTTACGTCATTTTCATACAAATTTTGTTAGATTTTTAGAATTTTTTATTTATGGGTTTTCTTTGCAAAAATTGAAAGATAAATTAGTAAATAATGATCTGGTGTGACACAAAACAGCTTTTGTCCACTTTTCCTGGCACAAAAGCGGAAATTATGAAGAAAATAACGACAACATCAGTTTTCTGGTACTTCACATGGTCGCCATTATGAATTTACCCAAGATCCTCTGCTCGGGGGCTTACCGAATAAAGGAGTAGACGCTTGTATGCAAATATAGGCTCAAGATCATCCCTACAAAACTACAAAGTCACAGAGTGTAAGCTCAAGTTCAAATTCTTGTCGTTTAGGGTAGAAAGTTTGGTACGGGGGCCATAATGCCTCCACCCTCCAGGTCTGGTAGGGTTAATTGCTGATATCCATTTTAGATTTCAAGGTGTAACTGCACTGTTATAAATCACACCGTAAATTCACAGTTAAATGGACTGGCAGAAAAGGTTGCACCGTATTTTAAAATTACCGTTTTTTAACAGGCTTTGAACTGTAAAATGTTGCACCGTATTTTATAATTACCGTTTATTAACAGGCATTCAACTGTAAAATTTGGATAGCCCTGTAATTTACAATTACCGTTGTTTTAACATTCTTTAATTACGTGGCACCATTGTCTACAATTATCGGTTCCGCGGCAACGTAGGTCACTGGAAGGCCGAAATGGCCATTGCTCTTCGTGTTTACAAATGCGATCACCACAAGCTTCGTAAATAATCACGAACGAATCTGTGCAATTATTACACGAATAGTAGGATACAACTCCAAGCCAGATAAAACCCATCTTCGCATATGCAAGTCGAACACTACATGACTGAACGTTAGTGTAGTTTTTAGCTTGAAATGTGAAGATGGATAAAATAAAAACCAAACCGTACTGTAGACCGAAAATTAAAGTTAGCCGCTGCGTCCGTCCCAGCGCGTGTTCTGATAATGCTCTGAATGTTGTATCGTACAACGCAGATGTCGCATCTTTCTTGCAACTGAGCGTTTCGTGTGCAAAGATATCAACCTCCTTTCAGAGAAAACAAGAATTTTATGTTACGTGTGTGCGCAGTTTACCCATTGCAGTTGATGTCAACTGAAATATCACAGTTCAATTTACAGATTAATGTGTTTACGATTGAATGTACTGTAAACTCCAACATACATTTACTGTGAAATAACGGTAATTTATAACAGTGTGACAATTGTATCTGGAATCAAGAGATATCATTCATGGGATGTTTCTTTTTCAGGGAGCTGCTTGAATTTCTCATTAATAATCTATATCTAAATATATCAACAGCAAAATGGTACTAATTGTGTAGGCTATTTAACTGACCTGTATCTGTTCTCTTATGAATACGACTATATACTGACGCTTTCAAGAAACCGCTCATTTCAATTTTTTTTTCGTCTCCTTCACCAAACGCCAGCGCGGCGTCTAAGTCGACTGAGCCAACTAAAAATTCTCTATCATTAATGTTCCCTACAAAGCACTATGAAGCGTTCTCAGGATTGGTTGTCACTCGAGTTACTGCAACCCTGTTAGATCCTACAAGCGACACATCTAAATGGGGGAGCAGATAGAATTCAATTTTAATTAGATTGAATTCCGACAAACCCGAGGCTAGGGGCTGGGTGAACTTCAAGATCCGCATGGAGTTCACAATCAAAGCGTGCGTGAGATACATCATTCTCTAGATAACGACTTTACAACGAAGATAATATGAATTAAGTATATGCTGATCAGTACGGTGGCTCATAAGGGACATGCAATATTTTTTTAGTTTTATATTTATTTTCTTTACTTTTACATTATTTTTTTATTTTCGACTTTCCACCCTCCCCGAAACTACTTTCCACCCTCCCCGAAACTACTTTCAACCCTCCCCGAAACTACTTTCCACCCTCCACGAAACTACTTTCCACCCTCCCCAATACTACTTTCCACCCTCCCCGAAATTACTTTCCACCCTCCCCGAAATTACTTTCCACCTGCCCTGAAACTAGTTTTCACCCGCCCCGAAATTACTTTCCACCCACCCCGAGTGCTTTTCACCTGCGCTGGAAACTGCTTTTCACCTCACAATTACTTTCCACCCTCCCAAGTGCCCACCTGCCTGAAACTATTTTTTCACCTTACGAAATTGCCTCCACCCACCCCGATACTAGTATATTAATAAAGACACACTCGGAGTCTCTCGCGCACCCTTACTTAATTCGATAACACTTCTGTTGGACCGGATCAGCCGGAGAGCCGCCATAATGCCTGCTTCAGCGAGGTGTGTGGTCACATGACTTCGGCCACATGATAATTTCGGGGAGGGTGGAAAGTAATTTCGGGGAGGGTGGAAAGTCGAAAAATAAAAAAATAATGTAAAAGTAAAGAAAATAAATATAAAACTAAAAAAATATTGCATGTCCCTTACGAGCCACCGTAAAATCACGCTTTGATTGTGATTGTTATAAATGAATACGCCCCTTGTAACTTATTTCAGTAGTTTGTCCTGATGACCAGCCGCAGTAGACTGTTATATTGAGTACGGATTCGGCGAACCATGCGAGACCGTGATCCATTCAGCACATAAATAATTCATAGTTATTCACTTGGCTCTTTCGCGTGGGCATAGCTTCATAACGCTGAGGTGCAGCGGAACGTGAAAAATGAAATATTATGTTCGAATAATGTGTTTTTATTAGTGTAAAACAATCGCATTTTTATGTACTCACAGTAAAATTAGACACTAGAAGGTTAATCCTGTCAGCATGTCGAGGGGCCCTTGAGACATTCCTGTTCTCGGCTTAACGACGGTCGGTCCTATTAATAGAGCATTTCGGTCACGAACATGCCATCGATTATGATCTACTTATAAAGCAGATATTTAGAACCTGGAATCTGTTCAAATCTAATGTTTTTCACAGAAAGATATAATTTATTACTTTCGCCAGTAACTCCGTCATAGCTCATGGCATATTGGTATGATTATAATAAATTATATATAATAAACTTCATCATAGGTAGTCATTCAGTGAGTGATCGATCTGTTAATGAATGGTCGATTGGGGACTTGCATCACGGATTTGCATCGTTAATTTGTTTCTTGATTCAGCGTCCGGCTAATATAACTATGTTTCTTTTTTCGCTTCCTTCTGATAACACTTCCTATGAATTGATTTCATGGTTTAGACAAACAACTATAGACTGGGGAGATAGGGAGAGATACTTTCAGACGACTGTCTCGTAGCTTTACGTTTGCAGGTTTACGAGTGAGTATAGATATCAGAATTCACGTTCAACTTGATATTCCAACCTGGCTATAATGTGACATAAAAGGATACAAATTTGCAATATGGAGAACAAAGGTGGCCTGTATTATTCAAACTATGATAAGTACAGTCATAGGTCAGTAGATTAAATAGCTTACGTATGCATACTTAAGTAGATGAATAGATAGATAAGTACTACATGTATTTTAAAAGGTTCGAATATACTGGGCTGTGATATAATCATTTTAAAGTTCAAGTAAATTTGGATGACTTCAGATTGGACCAAACACAACATAATGTACCAGTGCAACTGTGCCATTATATACATATAGGTGAAGTGTCTTGGCAATAATTATTCTAATACTTAACATATAATGGTATTACGGATAGAGTCTCTCGATCTTGACGAACAACACTCGCCTCTCGTATTCAATTCATTGCAAACTTATCTACTATTAGATACTATTAAAAAAAAACAAGAAATTTTAAAATCTCGAAAGAGTCAAGAAGGATGTAAATATAAAACTTTTACCTTCTCAGCCCTAAAATCAGGAAATCGTTTGACACAAATTTTTGTTTTCAGTGGATACATTATAGTCGCAGGCGATAACGAGGTAAAAGGTAAAAGGTCAAGGCAACTGTGGTCCGCAAACCAGACAATGATTTTTTGCGAGTGGATAAATGAGTGGAAGGCGATGTGTCACAAAGCAAAATTGTGGTCAATCTTCTGGAACACCTCAAAGTTCCGACAGATAATAAACCTGTTGAGTGCAAAAGTCAAATGTCTAGGTCACTATCGATTTTTGAGGCGGAAATTGTTTTTGTGGACGACGGCTGAATATTGAATGTCACATCTAAACTGGCCATTCAAAACTCCCAATGACACGAGAAACATGAAAGACTGATCAATGTTTTCTAATAAGATAATTTGCCAATTAGCCTCTTGTTAATTTATAACAGACGATCAGTGAAATCCATATCTGTGCCACAAGATACTCCGCATGAAGAAGTGGTTCATATTTCCACGGAATCTCATGCAAGATGAATATATATAGTTTAACCTTATCTGGCCTGTGGAAGCATCGTTCCCCCACTGAACTTTTCATCGCGACACCGTAACAAAGATAGCTGAAACTGTCTTACTTTTCCGCAAAATCTTATTGGGGTCATTTGCATATTCTTAAGTGTTGAGGATCATGGGAACTAAAAAAATGGCGGCCACGAGTTGCCCTCAAAACGTTCTGTTTTGGTCTTTGCTGTTCACAATTTCGCATATTTCTTCCCCAAGAGGTCATAAAAGTAATTTATTTTACCAACATTTATTTGTTTCCTATCATGTTCATTAGCCATCTTGGATTTGTTGTCATTTTCAGGGAGAGCGTCCCCCAAGTATATAGTATAAAAAAGGATCAGCCCCCTACCCAAAGAGGTAAGGAAAATACATGTATAAGCGGACCGACGGAACCTCCCCAGGTTGGGACAGATCCCAAATCCCCAAGGCCTGGTAGGGTGAAGGTGTCATTGCAGTTCAAGTTTTTCCAGATAATTTCATAACCCGTTCACTTAAGGAAATGGATGCTGTTCCCTTCAAAATATAAGATCCTCGCTATAAGCTAAAGAATGTACATGCTTCTACGCGTAGTTTTTGCCGATGTACAGCGTAAAAATTGAGGGTAGAATTTGCCTAATAAACATCTGAAACACCGTAATATTGTGAAATTTTCAGAGACGGCATCGAAGGTAAGGTATTGAGGGTTTTTAATGAAGCTCGCAATAGGTTCGTGTAATACAATATTTTCATGGTGAACATCCATAATCAAAGCGAGACTGAGAAAACGACTTGAAAATTCATTTAGGTTGAAGAATATTCGTAAATGTTACAGATTAGCAAGATGTTTTTCGGGCATCATTGAAAAGAGTTAACCGATGTTTTGCAAGTGATTAGCTTGTGCTAATAGTTTTATTGCGTGTCTGCTTGGATTATTGTGCACAAATAACCTACAGAATCCCCTCTGACGAATCACTTCTTAAGAATAAGGTATTTAGATATATGAACGTGAAATTTTTTATGGACAACAGCTGGCTACTGAACGTCTGATCTGACTTGTGCGTATACCATATTTTCTGCTTATCTTCAACTCCCATGTTTTCGGTTTTGCAAACTATTCTAACTTGCACGAATTGATTTCTATTTGACACTACATATGACTCATATAAGAAAAAATGAAGAATAATTGAATGATTATATATATAACAAACCGGTGGTTGTGGGGGCAGCTCCAGGATATTATGTATTGAAGCAATAACTCTCATTACGACTGAATGCTAAGGAATCTGTGTCTCCAAATATCTTGAGCATCATCGGAAAAATTACTCAGCAATTTCACAAAATATCCTAACGAGTTTCACTTCAAGTTTTGCAGTCGGCATATTTTCCAGCTACATTTTCCTTTCTTCTATAAATATTCATCGTGAATTTCTTATCAATGATATCAATGATCATCTTCTCGTAATTTTCGTATAATCCTTGGGCAATTTTCTCGAACTTTTGCATTGTTATGTTGCAGTTCTCCCGCAGAAATAAATGAACTTATTTTGCGTAATAAGCGGGAACGTCACCGGTTGAAGCCATGGGTTAAGTTCTTCGAATAAAAGCAAAAAAATAAATTAAAATGAAGTTTATGGTCGCCTAATATGTAATATTGTCCTATATTTGGAAACCATTGGTAGGCCAGAATTACATTCCGTGGCTAACTGTAGTAAATAAAATATCAGCTAAACTACTGTTCAATTGGTGATATCATCTTCTTCTCATGGATACAGAAGTGAGCTTGAGGCCCGATTTGACCTAGTCAGAGGTTTAAATACTTCATTTAGAATCGAGCAGAAAAAAGGAGTCATCAAACAGTAGCCTGAATATATATATCAAAGGCGGGTTTGTGTACAAAAATACCCAGTAAAATGTAGATGCATGATGTGACGTCACTTTCTCCATCTTTTCGCCTATCAATGGTACATGAGTTGTGGCTTAGGAATGCGATGCAGTTTTTGAACAATTTCGATTATCCAGTATCTATGAAATGATCAGATTATAGCAGGATTGATAGCGGATATGAATCTGAACCATTTCAATTTAATACTTTTCCGACAGATGCGACAATGAAGATCCTGGCGAGTTCCTGGCTAGTTCTAATCTGTCTTGCTTCTTCAAGACATGGATTCAGAATAGAAAGACGTAAGTAATTTTATTCTGATACTTCACTCATTAGAATGTGATAATACTATATGTATTGCGGATATACATCTACGTGGAGACGATGCAATGTTTACGATGTAGACAGGAAGAAATAGAAATAGAAAACTGGTGTATCATAAGGAAACGTGTCCAAACATTTAGACATCGAATTATCTTATTGTCTTTGCATTCTATATAAGCTTACCGTTGCTCATGCTCATGCTACATTTGTATTGTCATCTTCCTTGTAATTAAAATGTGCTTAGAGTTTTAGCAGATAAATTCAATAAATTGATTATGATTGCAGCACCCAGTATTCATATATAAGCCATTCGTAATCAGTCATGTGAATTATGTAGTTACTAGCTTAGGGCTAGTAATGGAAGTCAGCAATAAGCCGTAGTATAATGGTTATACTTTTCTGCATTAAAACAGACCGAGTAAAACGTAAACTAGATGTAAATTCTATTTTGAATATACACATACGAAGTCAATGCCACATGGAACCCCCAACCGACATAGATCGCGGAAAACACACATTACTCGATAAATGACACTGATTTTTTTAACAGCAGGACCCTTCAACACGAGTCACGAATCTAGCTCAAGTGAGCCTAATGCAGATAGTGCGTCCCAAAATAGGTAGTCTACATAAAGGACACCGCTGCGGTGTTTCGTGTGAATTTACCTTTGCGTGATTGAGTTTACTTGACGAATTACCTAAAGCTTTTAATATGTACCACTCACACACAAATAATCACCGACCATATGTACAGAGGATCAGCGCAGTGTTGTTGTCTGCATTATTAATATAGCACAGTTCACTAAACTAATGAGGACACAAAATCTATCAAGACTATCAATAACAGAATATTAACAGAAATTAATTTAAGTTATATCTGTTTACTCCCATAAAGAATTTAATCGAAGTTGATACTTTTCGGCAGATTTTTCTGGCAAGTACAACTTAGTCGGCGGGGATGTGTTGACAACCAAAATGAGAACAAGACGGCTTTATTGTAATCTGCTTCATATCACATTGGTTCCTCTTCAATATTGGTGAAGCTGATATCTTCTATCAGTTTCCATGTGATCTTGGATTAACAAATGTTTAGATAATCAATCTTGTCATTGCAGAGGCTGCCACAGAAGGCTTAGAAGTAGAGCCACCAGAAGCCGGTGAACCAGGAGCAGTAGGAGCAGCCGGAGCAATAGGTGCCCCACCCCAAGCAGGGCCAGCAGCTGCCACAGGTGCTTCAGGGAATGCTGCTGCCGGAGGCGTAGCAGGAGAGGTGGAAGTAGAAACCCCGGAGTGGGAAATACCTGTTACTACCGCACCCCCAGGATTTCAAGGATATGCACCCGAGCCCATGATGACAACACCACCATTTGACATTATTTCTAACGGAGGTCTGTGGTTTAACGCATTCTACCCTGGATATTTCCAAACGACAGTGCCACCCCAAGATTTCTTCGTAGCTGCTATACCAACAGCACCAGGCATAGAACCTGGATTCATCAACAATATACCACCAACTGCAGCACCACCTCCATATTTCGGTATGGTGCACCCAGATGGAAGTGCTCTTAGTACAGGACACGGCCCACCAGGAGATCCATGGATGGTAGATTCTCTGCGACAAAACACACAGCCAACTGGTATTCTACAGTCCAATACTTTCCAACTAGCTAGTGTCAGGTCTAATCAATCTCCATCGAGTATTCCCATTATACAAAATAGCAAACCTGTGCTTGATTCAGCGGCAAATATTACGCCCTCCATAATTGCTAGTAAGAAAATCAGCTTCACATCACCCGCTATTGTGTCAACCAACAAACAAGCTGTTCAAATGGGCGCCTGGTCACCAAATGTAGTACGAACTAACAACGGAGTCAATCCGTCTCCTGTACAAGGAAAGTCGCCTTCTCTATATGAGTTATATTTGAATGTTGTTCGCAACCAAGCCCAAGCACAAGCACACCAAGTTCATGGACAAGCAAATCAAGTACACAGGCAAGCAAACCTACCATCAAATACTGTTATATCAGGTAACAGGTCCGTGTTTGAGCAAGCTGGTGGTCCAGTGACTAATCATGTACCAAGTAACCTACTAATGAATGGCCACCCTCCAATCGACGTTTATCGTAACATCGGATCGACTAAAGATCCTAGAAGTGCGGCAGGCGTTCAAACATCGAATATGTTAACACCGGTTGTCGTCGTTAATAGTCAAACAGATGTCTCACCACGAAATGTTGTACCTATTGGTAATCCTACATATATAGGCGCTGCTGGAAATGTTGATGTCACAACAACTGCAGTCATCTCTACAACACCTTCGCCGTCTCCAACGACTCCTCCACCTGAGACAGTTCCCACAGAACCTATTGAATTCGAACCCACAGAGGCCCCCGAAATTGAACCAACCCAGCCCACTGTTACGGTTCCCTCCACTACCATGCCAACTACATCGGCTGTCGTTACTGAACCAGCGTCAAACGTTGCTGTTCTAGGACCCGCACCAGTTGCGGTTTCTGATCGTATGCTAAATGTTGTGGCTGGGCCTGTTCCGGGATTTATGGTTGGACGCACACAAAATGCAGGCCCAGGGCATGCGGTTGGATCAATGTCGGTTGTAGCCGGGCCTGTCCCAGGATTTATGACTCGGCCTAGACAAGCTCCTGCCCTCATGGCTGTTGTAGCTGGCAACGACAATGTCCCAGGACTCGTACCAAATATGGTACCTGGATCTGTACTAAATGTTGTGAATGGGCTCTTTCCAGGCTCAGTTGCTGTATCTATGCCAGGTCAAAGTCGTCAAGACACAGCTGCAGGACGTGTGTCAAATGTTGTTGCTGGACCTGTGTCAGGTAGTGTGTCTGGATATGTGCCGAATAATCTGTCTGGTTTTCTGCCAGGTGCAGTGTATGATCGTATGTCAAATGAAGGTGTAGGACAAGCACAAAATGCTAAAGCTGGACCCGAGCGAGGCGCAATGGCGGGGCGTTTGTCAGATGCAGGCGCGGGACATGTACTGAATATTAAGAATGGAAATGTGCCAGGTGGAGTGCCCGTATATGTGTCTGGTGTAAGTGAAAGAACATGGCAAAACTTCACAGGAAACGCGTTGGGTACGGTGCCTGGGTATGTGCCAGGTGCAATGCCTGGATACGCGTCAGATGCGGCACAGGAATATGCGCCAGGTGAATTTCCGCGAAATATACCGGGTAAAGCTCCTGGACAAGGTGCTAACGGTCAAGCTGTCGCGGCTATACCAGTGTCGGGTGCAAAAGATGGCCATGTCCAAGTTGGAGGTACAGGAGGAGGTCCTGCAGGATCCATGTCAGGTGCAGCACCTGCACGTTTATCAGTGACAGGCGCAAACTCTGGGCGAAGAAGGACAACCCAAAGTATTGTGGATGGATCGGCAGCAGTTGCAGCACCTGGACGACATGTACCTGCATCAGGCGCTAACCCTGTACATACATCAGATGCAAGACAAAGTTTTCTGGCTGGGCCAGCAGCAGGTGTAGCACCTGGACATGTAAATGTGCCAGGCGCAGATCATGGACATGCAGCAATAAGAGGACAACAGTATGGGGCTAAATCTATGGTACAGACAAACACCGGGAATTCAGCTGGTGTTGGACCAAGCTTTGCGGCTGGACCAGCGTCAGGATCAGTACCTGGAAATACAGCTAGTACAGGGCAAAGGGTTGCGGTTGGATCGGTATCAGGTGTGGCACCTGGTCAGACAGCAGGTGCGAGACAGAGCTTTTCCCCTAAACCTATGTCAGGAGCAAACCCTGTACATATAGCGGCTGCATGGCAAGGTTTTCCGGCTGGCCCCGTGCCAGGTGCAGCATCCGGTCATGCTGATGGTACAAGGCAAAAGTTTGCAGCTAGACAACCAGGCGCATCGCCTAGACATGTAGTAGATGCAGGACAAAATGTTGCGTCCAGACGCGGGTCAGGTGGAATAACTGGATATACAGGAAATTCGCAAGGCGTAGTGTTTGGACCCCTTGGTGCTATGTTTCCACTTTCTCTTTTTCGGCGTTTCAACTGACATCACTTGTAGACTGAGCGATTCTTCTTTGGTCGCACGAATTGTGCTACGACAATTTTGGGATACCGTCTCAGGCTCGTTTTCAATACGAATGAACGAACGGTACAACATCTAACGCTGAAACAGTTGTATCCAGCTGTGTCCACAATACCTGCACCTCCCCCAACTACATGTCCACCTGAACAACTTGTTCGATTGCTATTTTCAGCTGAGATTACTTTTAAACAAAACGAGTCTATTTCGGTCACAGCAATGACAATTTTCGGATACCATCTCAGATTCGTCCTGAACGAAAAATAATCCGCCGAAAACAATGCTGAAAATAATGTCCTTATCACATGGATATTATATACAGCGTAGTCACAAAATTCTGGATGTATGAGCAACAAAGACTGAAACGACATCAAACTATGCACAGAATGTTGTATAGCTAGTTGTCACAGGTTCTGTGATACATGTGTGAACAAGAATGGAACGATGTGATGATATTCCCATGAATATCAGATAGATAAGTGTTGTCCCGTGTTTCACAATCAAGGAATGACGGTTCTCTGAAGGACAAATACTGTCAGTTTTCTTTTGGTTTACTTAGTTCTAAAATTCTCTATTGACCCTTCTTTCTAGCAAATCTGACAATGATTGTAAGGGTGAGTGAATATGATTTAACGCCGCTTTCAACACTATTTCAGTCATATCACGACGTTTGGTTCCTATTACTTTTCACACCCGGAAACCACACGGGTAGGGTCCTATTCCTTTTAACACCCGGGTACAATGATTGTACTACAGACTCTAGATAGAGGTGTACATACTGTATTGTAGATTTCTCATATTCAATTTTGCACCAGTTTCACCAGAAAATAAAACCGTTTGTTTCTCGAAATGATGGATACCTGATATGTGGCATATGACCTAGTTTTCCGAACGCAATATTGAACTTCAACGTTAAAGTTGGCAAATTAGATTGATTTCTCTATTTTCTGTTATTATAAATGTGGTTTACAGAATAGTATGACTCTTTAAGTATGAAATAAGATGATACTTCTTGAAAAGCCTTCTCGAAAAGCAGACAATTTTTTCTAAACAATTTTTTTATATGTAGAAGAATCTACAGTAACCAAAAAAAATTTTCCGTCATCCTGATAAAAGCTTCTGATAAAAAAAAAGTCCTATCATATTACTCATATGAATAATAAATATCCATGTATTCATATAAATTATCATCGTGATCACAGATTTCGGGATACATGTGTAAGTAAGAAAGAATCCGATCAGGATATTCAACTGAATATCAAATACAACGTTACCACGTGTTTCGAGAAAAACGTGTACCTAAGTAAGATTCCTATCACATGAATA
This sequence comes from Hanleya hanleyi, assembly GCA_036873755.1. Lineage (NCBI taxonomy): Eukaryota > Metazoa > Mollusca > Polyplacophora > Lepidopleurida > Hanleyidae > Hanleya > Hanleya hanleyi. The sequence continues at coordinate 21,805 of JAVTVY010051147.1, forward strand.
TTAGATACGAATATATATTGAGTATCTGAAAAAGAATCATATAATGATTTTCATATGAACATTAGATACAGCATGATCATGTGTTTCGGGATACTTCCGCGTAGTAGTCAGTTCTTCCCGTGCTTATACATAGAAAATATGTGTTGAGCTGGCTTAACAGCATGCAGCATTCTTGGTTCGCTTGTGAGTTCCGCGTAGTAGTCACAGTTCTCCCCGTGCTCATACATTACGGTTCTTACAACAGTGTCAACTTTCAACATTAGCATAGTACATTTATAATGAACTACTGTTCTTACTTGAATGTGGCCATTCTTTTGATTGTTGAATGTTTATTCCCAGTCATGATCACTTCCACTGCATTTGTCCATGGAGTTGGTCAGACGATGAAACACTTTAATCAGCCAGCACGGTAGACCAGAGCATGTAACTCGACGTCAAATTTACCGCAGTTATCTTCTCAAAGACTGAGTGTTTGACTCTATGATTGTTGTGTTTCCAGCCCCAATCAAAGGGCAAAAAGGCAACATTATTCGGCGCCTAGTGCTGTTAATTGTTGCGTTTTATAGCGTTCGGTTGTCTGTTGAAATATATTGAAGTGTGGAACGGGAACGCAACAATGCTCGAGAAATTCGTTGCTGCCTTGAAATGAACATTTGACGACCTGTCTGAAATTGAATAAGATTGAAAGCACAGGCGCTGCTAAGAATCACAATATTGCAAATGTTTTGTGGTACTGGTAGACCAATAAACCGGTTGAGTCCCACGGCCTAACTACACTATGAATTTGAATTCAATTTCTAAATGTCATGGAATGAGTACAACTATCCAATATTACCTCTCCTTCCAATTGATGAAATATATCACATATGCCCGTGATATAAGTTTATATGGAGTGAACTATCCTCATTACATAGGCAATATACAAGGAATCAGTGTATTTTGCATATTTTCAAGATGAGCCTAGATGCAGTGCATTTAACCAGACATTGAATTTAATTGATTTTAGAAACGAAAACAGTTAACTTTTTCAGCGATCCTAGTCAACAAGGGCTCATCGAACAGCTGTTTATTGCAACATGGCGAGAAAGCCAGACAAGAAAATAATAAAAAACCCTTTCCTGTCCGGATCGCAAAAAGCACCACACCATCTGTAGTCTCTGTATGACTCCATGAGATATTACGAACTGCAGGCCAACACGCCCATAAATAAAAGCATTTACATGCATGGTTGTTGTGTTTTACTAAACACAATACTGCCAAACTAATTTTCCATTGCGATGGAATGAACTTTCGAAATGTTTGTCACTCTAAATGTAATATGCTAATGTTGAAAGTTCACACTGTTGTAAGAAGCGTAATATTTGTTGAGCTGGCGAAACCGGCAGGAATTAGGATGCTCTGTATAATATGCTTCTATTAATACAAATCTTGGCAAAATATCTACGAATGATTGTAATGTGCCTTACCATATAGGAAGAGCCGTGACTACCCAGAACGTACACAGGCGCTGGGCGAGGCTCCCGCTTAGTGAACATTTGGATCTGTCACGTCTGATCCAGGTCATTTTATAATCATTGTGCGATCTTTCACTCATTACTGTCGCTTATGGAGACTGATATCTGCCATGTCGTACCATCGTACTATCGCCATATTTTTACTGGGGCGATGGTAGATGGTACAATGCGATGCTACCTAGGTTCGATGCGATGGTACGATGGTACAATGTGATGGTATAATGGTGCGATGCCAGGGTACGATCGCACGATGCGATGGTACGATGATACGGTGGAGAACTTTCCATCGCATCATCGTACCGTCGCCTCGTGCCGTCGTATAATCGCGTCGTGCCATCGCATCGTACCATCGTATCATCGCCCTAGTAAAAATAGGGCGATAGTACGATGATACGATATGGCAGATATGATCCACCATAGTTGCTGGACAGTCATATCACTACAATGTGAAATGCAATTCAACTGTTTCCTGGCATCGTTATAGAAGTCATTATCATGATCGTTATCAGTAGAATACATGTGGTCTGATTAAATCCATCTTTGAGAAGATTTACTTTATTTGTGTATTTAATTAATGGTTGTATTTGTTCACATTTACGTGTTTATTTGTGTTGTGAAGTATTAAATATGATGGTATAAATTGGTTTGGAAGAATTTGTTCTATTGTATTATATTCATGAGATGAAATAATTAATCCAGCTGTGGCGTGGAATTTGTACCTGGAAATATACATTTGTGAATAGCCATATTTGTGAACACAAACGAGAACAAAGAGACAGTGTTTTATGTATTAACTCGATTCGATTATAATCATTCCGTGATTAATAATATTTGACATCTTGAAGTATTCAAGTTTTTTTTATAACCGAAAACAATTCAATGGATTCTTTACGCTACAACATCAACAGACATATCAGAATGGGTCATTAAGTCAGATCTTCATAACGTTTCCCAGTCAACCTCAAGAAGTTCTCGCATGAGCTCGTGAACACTTTTGATGTCTGAAACGTTTGTGCAGCAGGATTGCGTCCTTGAAACTGAATCAGTTTGTATATGGCAATTTCGCAAAGTATTGAATTGAATTTATTCACTGAACAAAATACAGCAAGAAATCAGAGAATATTAACAGCAATAAGCAAATAACCGCATATGTAGAGGGCTCGTGGAGGGGAGCTGCTCCTGTGGTTGCAATGGTTATTTATCGGAACGTTCGTTTGTTGAAAAGAAGCTATTTTTTCTCTGAAGGTAAATTCGTGTATCTGAAGTGGATTCATGCACAAACTGATGAGATTTCAATATGAGGTTGTCCTTTTAGCTGAAAATAAAGAAACTAATTTTGCCGAAAAGCGAACCGGTACATGTGCTTTATTATTAACACATTTCATCCACAGATCAGAAATCTGCAAACTATAGTGGTAGAATACTGGTATCTGACTGCATCCAGCAGATAAGCAAAGCCTGTTTCCCAGCTCTACCGCAAATCGCCTGTAAGGGAGGCCTTGATCGGTGGGAAATGTTTCAGAAATCCACCTGAAAGGCCTTTCATCATCTCATATGATTTATATGATTCGGAATAAGTTACGTTTGATCCTGCCGAGGGATAACGTTAGCGTATTGTGTGTCTTAGACATTTCTTGTAGTTTAACGGCTGTATCCACGATCAATTCATTTGCATGAGGATATTGTTGATAATCAACTATCAACTATATAAATACAAAAACCTTGCATTTATGTTGTTCTTTATATACAGTAAAACCGAAGAAATATTATAACCCACGGCATAAATATATCGAGAATCAGTTATCGAGGATCAGTTTTTTGAACACATGCGTCAAATCTGACATTCAGTAGCCAGTATTCCCACTCGGATAATCAGAAGATCTAGCCAAGAGACAGTAATAGCACCAAATTCCAAGAAGGCAATTTTTGTATCCCAGCACACCAAAGGTCACAAAATGTACAGACCCTCGATGTGGTTCCTGTGAATATCTGATTGACGACTCATCGTCTTCATTGAGGAATTCGAATCGTATCCTTACAGGAAAACATGAGATTCTAAAAAACGTGATTAATGTTATTAAAGGACAAATACCGCTTCTCTCAGAAATATTTCTTTGCCAGCATTTCCACACATATCCCCGGTACAGCAAAGACAATTTCTTAATTTTCTCTTTATATCTCAATTTATTTCTAGATATTCACCAACATTAAACCGTTAATTCGCTACAGTACCAAAAGTCACCCAATACTTTTATCTGGGTACAAGTTAATGAACAGGACTATACATGTTTATCTAAGTATAATCTCGTTACATGTACCTAGATCGCCATTATTTCTACTAGACATTTTTGGTACAATGACACAGTATTTCCATGACTTCCCCCAAGCGTATCCTGTTGCTGTCGTGGGATTTAAATTAATGCAGAAGTAGAAAACATAATGTAACAAAACGCCATATCCCATATAATGTGTACCCGGATGGAACCTTGGCTATTCGTTTCAGTTACGTTTCAGTCACGTTGCAGCATATATACATTTGCCATATCACAGCAGTACATAAACGTATTACTATGGTCATTTGCCGCATCTGCTACATATATCGAGTCGGAAAAACATTCCTGGATGCTCAGTTAGCTTGCGAGGGCCTTAGCTCGTAATATGAACTATCTTCCGTTTTGTGACATTTTTTAACAAGTGCCACGAGTGCCAAACGTTCAATCTCAACTACCGATGCCTATTCTATCCCATTGTATTCAATTAAATCATAAGGAAATCCGATATCGCCAATGTAACGCGACAACAATCAAATAGCCTACATATGATCATTGGAGCAGCACAGCTACGTATTGCTCAGGTGAAAATTAAATTCATGTCGTGTTACATGTGTGATACCGAATTATAAATGAACACCCACCATTTAAGGAGTGGGTGAGAGAGAGAGTGACTGAATATGATTTAACGTCGCTTGTAACAGTATTTTAATCATTATAACACGTTTGGTTTCTATTCATTTCCACACCCGAAAACCGCACGGGTAGGGTTCTATTCCTTTTAACACGCGGTCGGGTCCTATTCCTTTCTACTCGCGTGAACCCCACGGTGCCCCAGTTAGTCGTCCTTTACGACAAGCTCTCTCAGAGGTTGAGGCCTATTGTTACCATGACCTGGAGTGTGCGCGATGACACCCCAGGGCAATCCCCGGGAGACCCACGGGGCTCCACCATTTAATTCTTAAAGATGCATAATACATCATGGGCTTATGGGATCTCCAGCTTTTTTCTCTTAAACGCGACGCGACGTTAATTTAATTCCGAACGCGGGATGACGTATTTAGTACGGAAAGGAAAGGGAAGATTTCATTTGGTGTGTCGGGTTACATACAGCACTTCTTGATCGGAGAATCACTTAATCCTATCTGACCTGGGGAAGAGGGCATTATGGACCAAACTTTCTCCACTATCTTCGCAACGACAAAAAAAAATGAAAGCTGCCCCTCCGCGATTCCCTAGTTTATCATATTGGGGTAATTTTGTGTCTATTTGCGTTACACCCGGAGTAGAAAATCATGGGTAAATTCAAGATGGTGGCCATGTGGGATATCAGAAAAGTGATGTTTTTTGTCATTTTGTGGGGTATCAGAAAAGTGAAGTTTTCGTCATTTTTTTTTAGTAAATTCCTGCTTTTCTTCGAGGAAAATTGAGCAAACTCTATTTTATTTCACATCAGACTATTATCGTCTAATTTATCATGCAGTTTTTGCAAAGAAAAC
>JAVTVY010051148.1:0-27360 GCA_036873755.1 Hanleya hanleyi
CTAGACACATTGTTGTCACCAGACTTGGCTATTGTATGCATTCTCTCGTGATCCTGACATGAAGTACAAACCATTTTTATGGAAAATTGAGGTTTCTCAAAATGTAACCATCTAGCTACTATACTCACCTTTTCATCTTCAAACTTTTTCTTAGCAATTCTCTGCAGACTTTTCTGGATGTTTCCTTTCGCTTTTTCCAGCAATGGATCAGATATATCAACTAGTGTCACTTGATGTCCCGTCTGTGCCGCAACCTGCAAATTACAGTTAACAATGTTTAAGGGAGAATAGAATGGAATAGAATCTTTATTTTGCTGATCACAGCGCCCGCAAGGGGCAGACAATCAATGTACAAAAGACGAAAGAAATAAAAACATATAAGAACCAACCCATCATTGTATTAATTCCACTACCCTGTATCAAATAACCCCAACATTACATGTTACAACTAACAATACCACATATATAATATCATATGGTACGAGTATGGATGTTCAGATTCCGTTACCATCATCTGTAATTTGTACAATAGTCGCTATCATATCAAGTTGAACAAGTAATGCTGATCTCAGTCAACTTAAAATTATAACCTCTACAAGAGATTATATAAAATCTTCACTGTTCACAAAATAATGATATTTTGTCGATTAAGTACATGTGGTACATTCACAAAACTTTCATAAACATGATTATATCCTAGATATATGTATTTTGTATCAGGTTGCATCCTAAGGTTTTTTTTTGGAAAGCCAAGACATTAAGGTCGATTAAAGGATGTTCTACCACATACCCCATATACACATTGCTTTAAAACATACAGAGAATTTGTGTAAACAACAAGTTGATATTTTTTTCTACGAAAAATGACATCAAATTGGAGTTTCCAAAACAATGAAACAGATGGGGTGAAAAACGTACTGAAGCCATAACCTCTGACCTGTGATGTCAGAGTCTGATTATGATAACGTCGTACAATATCGACTAGTTGATTCTGTCGGACCCAACAATTGGGTATGATGACATCATCGTGACGTCAACAAAGCCATGATTGCGTTTTAGCTTTGTGATGTTATTGGCATTACAATGAAAATGTCGACTACAAAATTCGCTACGATTCTGACTATAAAGACTCAAACAAGCATGTCTCAAGCGAAAGTTTAATTTGAATGTAAACAAGAGACCGTCCAGTGTGTAGAGATGTATTTAACATTATATTTAACATTCCTGCTAAAGATTTCAAAACACGGTATTGGCTTGTATTTACACAATGACTTGAACAGAGATTTAAATAGGAAGGGAATTCTAATGGATATAATTTGTAAACAAAACCACACACGCTTACCTTTTGAACACTAACGTCGAAGGCGACACCCTTGAACGAGTTTGTTTCACCAACGTCTATATATCGGAGTTGATTACGATAATATCGACAACAATTGGGTATGACAACATCATCATGACGTCAACAAACCCATTGTGTTTTTCAGCTTTGTGATGTTGTTGGCATTACAATGGAAATGTCGACTAGAAAATTCGCTACAATTATTCCCTATGAATGATTTTTTTTCCTGAAAATAGCTCAGAAACACAAATACAGGGTTCTCATTATGCGTGATTTACACCCCATTTAACTCTGCAGCAGAATTAAAAGTATCAAACCCAGGTTAGGGGCCATTCAAGTATTATGTACCAAAAAAAAGAGATTTTTTTAACCCACTCCCATATGCAAAATTTAACCCAGCATACAAAGAAAAAAAATCCTGATTGTTAGACCCCTCTAGTTGCATATTGCAAGTGTTTTGGGTGAGTTCCGGCCGACGTCATATGAGACATAACCTGCGGGAGATTCGACAGTCGCAAAAATAACATTGAAGTCAATGCGAATTTTTTAAAAGGAAGTTTTACAATTTGATTCTGCTAGATAATATTTTAGAAGTGCTAATTAGCTTTCAAGCAAGACAACTTGTATAATTTTCACTCATATGGAACAGATGCCGTCAACAAAAAAACTAGCATGCTCCATGCAAATCTTACGATCGATGCCAAACAACCGGAACTAGCCCAGCAGGTCATGTGATCGACACATGAGTAGACGTGAATGTAATACTTGCATGCCCCCTTATCAGGTCCGGGAAATCCCACGAAATCGCGTATATACGTCAGTTCGCATATATAGGTCAACCGACCAATGACTGTAGGCCAGTTAGCCTATATATATTGCTGTTGAACGAACATTTCTCGTTCACTGAAAAACGATCTCAAAGTGCAAGATGGTATGTATGTGAGGGACAGTTGGAGTTGTACTTTAACTAACCTGCACATTGGCGACAAATACTTTTACGGCAGGTCTCTGACATGAATTGACTAAAATGGACCCCCTATTTACCATTCCTCTCATTCTCATACTGACCTTCATCTATCTGCATCAGATTTTTATAAAAATCCACGGAGCTTTTACATTGTCTTCCTCTCGTGCGGGCGCAGCCATTTGCAAAGACAGGGCCGCGTGCAAAGCGAGAAAAGCGTGCAGCGGTTTTGCTGCAGTCACATTCCTGCTAAGTCCGTTATCCGCATTAGAGAACTCCTCATATTTTACATGCCGTACAGCTTTTATTATACGACGTAAAAAATATGAGGAGTTCCCGAATGCAGATAACGGACTTAGCAGGAATGTAACTGCAGCAAAACTGCTGCACGCTTTTCTCACTTTGTACGCGGCCCTGTCTTTGCAAATGGCTGCGCCCGCACGAGAGGAAGATAATGTAAAAGCTCCGTGGATTTTTTATAAAAATCTGATGCAGATAGAAGGTAAGTATGAGAATGAGAGGAATGGTAAATAGGGAGTCCATTTTAGTCAATTCATGTCAGAGACATGCCGTAAAAGTATTTGTCGCCAATGTACAGGTTAGTTAGAGTACAACTCCAAGTGTCTCTCACATACATACCATCTTGCACTTTGAGATCGTTTTTCAGTGAACGAGAAATGTTCATTCGACAACGATATATATAGGCTAACTGGCCTATCAGTCATTGGTCGGTTGACCTATATATGCGAACTGACGTATATACGCGATTTCGTGGGATTTCCCGGACCTGCTTATACCCTGCGTACCAAATACAGTTTTAAAGATGTTCATATCCCTTGTGGCGATGCAGGCTGTCTAATCAATCCCATGCCAGTTTAAAACATATGATTAGCTTTTAGCGCTTCATGGCATGATTTTAAATGGTTCACAGAATTTTAATTAGCCTGAATGGAGTCACAATCAAGGAAGACAACTCTGTCAACATTATCGACTTGGACATTGAACTCTGTGCTCTGGTCGAGTGGAACCTGTGCATCCACTTTAGTATTTACAGTTTTAGCACTGCAGTGCAGGCATGTTTATTCTTACATCTGCTCTACCCCTACGTATAATGAAACCAGTGTCAAGCACTGGGTCCGGGGAGAAGATACAAATTATCTTTATTGCTTGTATCGCTAGTATGTTGTTGTTGTTGTTGTTGTTACGTAGCTATCAATCCAAGGACTGTCAGCACAATTTGGCAGTGAAGCTGAACTAAGAGATTTACCTGAGCTATACCTGAACCCATCAGGCCACTTCCTATCACTGTTAAATATTTCACTGGACCCTGCCTACTGACAGAAGTAGCTAAACCCCGCGCAAAAACTTTGATGCAACTCGCCATGTTTGCCGGTGGGAATGGACTCTTGTACAGTACTTCAACTTCTCGTAACAGACTAGAGCCGACAGATTTGCGACGCGCAACAGCAGCCGTCGCTCACACAATCGTACGAAAGCCGAGAGTTTTACTTTTTGACTTCTGACTTCCGACTTCCGACTTCTGAGTGCAGACTTAGGATTTATTTCTTTTATAATGCATTACATTTTAAATTATGAAACATGGAATAACACAATACCATTATTATGGCATCGTGTGCTTGAAAAGCTGATTGCATGTAGTTTTAACAATCAGATAACCATTGAAGTTTATTATTTTGATTTTGACTTCCGACTTCTGACTTCTGAGTTCTGACTTCTGACTTCCGACTTCTGACTTCCGATTTCAGAGTTTTGGACATTCATTCACCCCTTGCAACTTTACCTTTACATATATGATAATACCTATAATTCTGTCTGTGACTTTGTGCTTTGGTCTTTCTGATTATACTATCAATTGGCAATTTAAAAGGGAACTCCAGCGTTCTAGGTCCAGTTTTAGGCCACGGTCACAGAGACATTAGGTTTGAAGTTTAAATCTGCTAATGATGTAATTTATTGCAAATGGTATTTGGTGAAGTCACCAAATGAACTCAAGATAATGGCTAGATTATACTGGAATTGTCACAAAGCTATAAGTCTAATGTCTTTCTTTGTAATATTGCTTATTTACAGCATCATGAAAACTAGTTCTAAAAAGTTATAAGTATTTATGGAAATCCGGTTCTCATGACATATCAACAGATTATAAAGGGCTTTATTTTGGAAACTGCACGGATTAACAAATATGAAGTAACAAAGGAGTATTCATGCGATTCATATTTATTAAAAATTCATTTCAGCTAACACACCTCCTTACACAAGTTAATGGATTGCAAAGGTATCAGAATCTTAAATTTTCGTATTTGTCTAATCAACTCACCAATAGCTTATTTCCATATCAAATTTTTACCAGAAAAGTTCCTCAATTCAGAAAGCTTCTCATCAACCAGGAGAAATGTTTTCATGCAAAAAAATGTAAAAAAAAATAAAAATCAGAACAATGTGGCAATTTTCAGAAAAATATGGCAACAACATACTCCCCCACAGAAGTTTTAATTTTCCATTTGAGCTCCACTTTAAGTAATCAAAATTATCACGACTATTCAAGGTTTGGAGAATCCAGATGAGGGAACTATAAAATCCCGTGATACAAATATATATTTAAATTATTTATTTATATATTTGGGATTAATGGTACAATCTTATTATATGTTTGGGCTTGGCATAATTAGGCTTAGTTTTTTGTGTGTCCTAGCATCTAGGAAGTCAGAAAATGGTACATAATATTTGAATAATCGATAAATATATTGACAGCCCCTTGTCGCATTGATGCGTAAATTATCATACTATATTATTCGATAATGTTTTGGAAGTAATTATGATCATTTGAATAGAATTGTGCAAATATTTTATGTAATGAGTCGCATTTGTCTGTGCCCAGGCCAGATAGGGTTAACCCAGAATATATTTTAATCGATAATAACTGATACATTTTTGACCTGAAGTTGCTAAACTTATCATAAATGTATAAGCTTATTGGTTCTTTATTGTATTTGATCCATATTATCATATTTACACCAGGTACCAACACATGAAAAACCCACTCCATGTTATAAACATCATGGGAACGAACCGAAGCCCACGCGGTGGCCCACGTGATGTGGACATGTCGCCGCCACTGGGACAAGACAGCATTGCCCAACGATTAATGTGGAAAGGGCGCATTAAATGTGATTATTCGTAATGTATCAAATTGTACAATTATATTATGTAATTGAGGCGCCTTTGACTTGTAACATAAGGCATTTCGATTTACATTAGAAGTTATCGCATTTTAATAATCAGAATACAACTCCAGATAAACTTCAATGGTTATCTGATTATTAAAAGTACAGGCAATCGGCTTTTCAAGCACAAGATGTCATAATAATGGTATTCTGTTATTCCATGTTTCATAATTTAAGATGTAATGCATTATAAAGCCAAAAAAATTCTAAGTCTGAAGTCAGAAGTCGGAAGTCGGAAGTCAAAAAGTAAAACTCTGAAGAACCCTCTCGGCTTTCGTACAATCGCGACTAGAATGTGAAAAACGGTAAAATTAATGTCCCAGTAGATGTGACATGTTTGGGTCTGTCCTATACTTAATATTGAAATAAAATGAAACTTTCAAAACACATAGAGCTCTATACCGGTACCGTAAATAAAAGTTTGTAATTGTAATCACTCATGCAGGGCCTAATCACCGATATTCTCAAAAAAACAAAACAAACAACACTATCTAGTATACACCTGATATATGACATCTTCATTCCCAAGCCGATTTCTCCGTTCACACTTTGAGGAAATTGGCTTGTGTACAGTAGAACTTTGCAACTTCTTTTATTGACACATTAATTAACGCAGTCAGTAAAGTGATAAATAATCATAAGGCCTACAAATAGGCCCTAAGAACAACACAAGATGCCAAGGATGGCAGATGAATTCAAGTAGAATAAGATCAAGGTTCAGTTCACATGGCGCAAAGATGACATATCGGTAAATTCAATATATAACCAGATCATTATAAGTAGTTTTGTGGGTTCCGAATCACGCTGAGTTGCGGATCACTTAAATGAACGTCCTATATTTCTTGCAATAAAGCATCTGTGTAAATCTTTTCTAGTTTTATTGGAACGTCTGTTTCTGTGGACTCAAATACATGTCAAACAATCTGCGTTGTTTGTTTCTCGGTCCGTTCGGCAAGATAATACTTCTGATACTACTCAATATAGCAAATTCACGCTGGGTCAAAAAACACGTGTGCTTTCTTCAGTGTTAAATCTAGAAGAAAGAAGGTGGGTTTGAGTGGTAATTTCAGTACTTATTTCAGTTATAGAATCATATCAATGGTCAAACAAAATGTCTTATGATTTACGATAAATCTTAACTCACCAGCTGCATTGTAACATAATGCCGCAGTAGAGATGTCAATTCCGGATCAACAAAATACGCGCCGTTTATTCCGTGTGATTACGTAATCGAAAATTGTGACATTGAAGACTTTGCATAGGGACAAATGTCGGAGGGAAATGTTATTGCTTTAGAATAATTTTAAGTCACAGACCGGGATGGTCTTAACCCTATGCCCCCCCCCCCCCCTCCCCCTCTCCCTCAGACACATACACGCCAAAGATTTTAAAATTTTCATCATTTGTGTTCATTATTAAAATCGAGAACATATATCAATGTGTCCTTTCCTCTTTGTTCTTTCGTCCAAATAGTTAGATGCTAAATGAATGTCCGATGTCCATTTAGAGAGTTTGTATATTGTAATCTTGAAGATGCGCGTAGAATTCATTCTGCTGTCAGAAACACGATGGAAACGTGGGTGTAACTTTCTTAAATTTGAATTCCTGCAATATAAAGGAGAAATCCATATCAGGTCCCATGAGGAAACATTTTCGACTGGTTTCTATTGAACCAGGTCTGTTAGGTTCAATCTTTAAATGAATGGTCTCGTCCGTGTACAAATAACGAACCACCGAAATCGTGACAGAATTAATTTAATTAGTGGGGATAATTGTCGTTTAGGCATGGTCCGGCAGATCAGGCCGTCGTTGTCTATGAAGAATTTCCGCCTCAGTAATGGCAATCCAACAAAATCCAGGCATGTTATACATCATTTTTCGCCTATTGGGATATTGGTGATAAATGACCACTCAGGATGATAAAAAACATTATATTCTCAGTGGCTAGCTGTAACGACCGCTAGATGGCGTGATCCGCTTCTCACCAAAGTGATTCGCAACTAGTGGCCGCGCTAGTGCACTGAGACGGACATCATTTTCTCATTCATTCACAAGTTCGATTAGAGATTTGTTTACATACAATTATCAACGACAGATTTTCGTAGAAAAGAAGACCAAGAACCACTCTCAACTTCTAACAAAACTAGAGCCAGCAGTCTGGATGTAAAAAGTGATTCTGAACTCCCCTATTAACTGTATATATATATACGATCATCATCAGCTTGACATGATCCTGACAGGATATTTAACTCTGCATGACTGAACTTACTGATCACGCAACTTGTCGCAAACAAGCAAGAATTTGGCAGTTTTAATAATTAAGCAATTATGAAGCAATTTCCCAGAATAGATTTAATCTTCGTTAGTAGAAAACGGGGCCCGTTGGAGGGTGCGAGTGCTAGGGGTCAAAGAAAGGTCACGGAGTCATCGTAGGAGCACCGGGTCGAACAGGTGGCCAGGTTGTCTAGAGGACGAAGCTATTTTTGGCGCAGATCGAAAGTTCGAGACCAGGTCAGGAAGGGGCGAGCAGGTCATCCAGAAGATGAGGCTATTTTTGCCGCAGGTTAACGAAGGGGCACGGAGTCACCAGAGAGGCACCGGGTCGAAAGTGGATACAATATTTCTTTATATAACATAACAGCGAATGTAACAGACTCATCATTTTGTCATATACTTATAGGATAATTATATTAAATCAATTCTCATACGCCTCCAATCAATGTCTCGAGCGATGGTTTAATTTCATTGTAAACCCGACTCGGATCTGAGTTTGCACAGTTAGGCAGGCTCTCATACACATCAATGAAGACTCAAACAAGCATGTCCCAAGCGACAGTTTATTTGAATGTAAACAAGATATGTGTAGAGATGTATTTAACATTGTATTTCACATTCCCGTTAAAGATTTCAAAACACGGTATTGGCTTGTATTTACACAATGACTTGAACAGAGTTTTGAATAGGAAGGGGGTTCTAACAGATATAATTTGTAAACAAAACGAAACAGGATTACCTTTTGAACACTAACGTTCGAAGGCGACCCCCTTGAACGAGTTTGTTTCACCAACGTCTACATATAGGAGTTGACGAGAGGGGTAAAAAGAAACGTTTGCTACAGTATAACATAGTCCACTATAATTCAAAGTCCGCGCCTCTAATGACAGGTGAACAATAGGATCCATTTTTAAATTCACCTTGAACAGTTTAACGTAATGCTTCTGTCGTATTTTTTTTGTCACCGCGAGTTTGGGCGGTCTATAGCTGTAGAGTTTATTCCAGACCACAATTGATAACAATTGACAACTATTATATCTGTCTAATATAACTATTAAAACTTACTTTTCTAATAAACATAACATGACTTCAGGGGTTTCGTATGCTAATTTCAGAGCTACCCGTCACACATTCCTTCCAATCATATTGGATGGGTTTATTTCACTCACTCCCAATTCAACGCAGATTATATAACTGGACAGAATAATTCAGTCATGTATCATTCGTTTATTTTGGAGGAAGATATTTCTCGAATTTTGACACACACAAAGTATTTATTTGAAGCAGGTTTTAATACATAAAATCAATGGCTACATAATTAGATATGTCTCTCGACTTCTTCATTTCGATATGCCGGCTGTGTTTGTTAAAATACATTTCCAACTTATTAGCAGTATACTCATCGGAGATTTGTTCGCCGTGATTTCCTCCCGTTATTTTAAACGCCCACAGTGATAACACAGAGAATCAGGAATTACAACACATATAAGGGAAGTGGGAAGAGGTGCCGACATACTGGCAGAGCCACATGACTTCACAGTATAGTCTTCCGGTTAACCTATTCTAAAGCACATACCAAGAATCTAACGATTCGTGATATGTGTTGTATCTGAGGTACGCTTTTATTGTACCTGTTCATGTGGCTTGGATGATATGACCACACGGCCCCTAGCACCGGCATAAGCGGTATTAGATACAAATATAGAGAGCTATGATGGAAATGCTCTGACAACTGGTACATTGATAATTGGTGAGTTGTTTCGCTGTGACAACTCGTACACTGGGGATGGGTGAGCTGTATCGTCGTCAGATGAAAACGACGGCATTTAACACTAGTCTGTAAGGCCCGATGTCGACCCAGCATCAACTTCCCACAAATGCCAACATATATCAAAGACCAAAAGGTCTATACAGGGGGCGGGCCTCGTGGACGAAACGTCCACCAACACATACATTCCCCCAAAAAATAATTTTCTATTAACATTTCCACTAAATTACTTATTGTAGCTATCCAGAATTGGCCCTCTCTAAATAGCTAAGTTCAATTTACCCATTCCAGTTGTTCTTCTGTTGCCAATATGGCGATATGAACATGTATGCAGAGATTACTTTGAGGGAACTGTAAACCGGCTCTTCACGCTGCATGTTTTGGACGGTGTTTCTTTCACGGGTCATTAATTTTGGACACTGGTTATCGATTTAACCGTCGGTCCGCGCCAGTTATTGTATGTCTGGAGGTTTTCAGTGTCCATTTAATTATGTGTTATGAATTGTGGGTTATTCCCCAAAAGTGGATGAGTGAATCACCAATGGCAAGGGAGTAATATACAAATGGAATTTGGTTTTATTCGTCATAATTTTTATTCGGATAACACGGCTATACAGCGTACATAAATTTGAACGGTATATCGTTACGTGTAAGTCAGTATATTATAAGAATAGGATGATGGTGTAAAGTCGGGTTGTGTGGCATTTAGGCGCAATCGTATATGACAATTAAGTTGTCATACTATATGTATGTAGCGTTTGATCAGTTCATTTGGCATCCCCTCCCCCCGCTCTATTCCACCGAACCACCCAGTACGCCCATATACAATATTTTATTATTCAATAATCTACAATGAGCAATGTGCGTTTCTACAACAATCTACAGTACAATCTAGATTCATTTTATACTAGTTAAATCATACAAAATTAAATAAAAGTGGCTATAACATAGCCAGCATCTCCACATCACACGATACATGCGTATATATACATAGATTGCTAGTTAATACAACAGCATTAAAGGTGGAAACATGGGGTGTGTATGACATGTGGCGTAGAATTTTCGTGTATTGAATTCATTATTAGGCATGGATGTTTGTACAATGTCGTCTCATAGGCAATGACAAGCACATACAAATTAAAGCCACACTATGATATACAAATATCATCATTGCATATCTTAGTGTTGCTTTAATTTGTATGTACTTGTCATTGTCTATGAGCTCGGCGCTCGGGGATGGGATGGGATGCCACAAATTAAAGCCACACTATGATATACAAATATCATCATTGCATATCTTAGTGTTGCTTTAATTTGTATGTACTTGTCATTGTCTATGAGCTCGGCGCTCGGGGATGGGATGGTTGAGGCTTCGTGAGTGAGTGAGGAAGAGAGTAAGGGAAGAAAGAGTGATGACGTCACTTTCATAAAGGGTCAGGTGCCAATGGCCCAAGTATGTGCGTGTGATTGGACGGTTGACAATGCGTTAAGGCGTTACGATAGGGCGTTAAGGCGTTAAGATAGCGTGTTGAAATAGGCCGTGACAGCAGGCATAGCCCAATGATGTACACATTCGACGTTCGACCGTCAACATGGGTTATACATATTCTGAGTGCGTTCACCAGACACTACGATATGATGTGACACCAGAAGAATATACACGGGTACACGAAGACGCCGATGTGGTCTCTAATGTAGACACTGAGAGTTTGCCAATTTATACGGCTACTGAGAATTATTCCTCTGGCGATGGCATTGATAGCTCGTCCCAGAAAATCGAAAGCTTGAGCGATCCAGACATAGACGGTAGGTAACCGTCATTTTGGGACCGCATTGTGGATAAGACAATTGATATCCACGTTGCTGCTATCCAGGCAGAAGAACAGGGTGAAGGGACCTTACAGAATCTACCATGGCGCTCTATGAAAAATATACCTTGATTCCTCCTGAAATGACGAAAGATCTTTAGCACAGATCGAACATGAAAATCAAGAGCTACTTAGAAGAGGATATGGGATTACTGCCTACAAAACGCGGTCCCTACAAAACACAGACAAAATGCGAAAACAACTGTTCAAGGACATGTTGCCCTCGGGGTATCTCGGACTGGCAGAAAGCGACTCTGAAGCCTAACGAGGGTGCATTCTTATTGGATAATGATAAGAGAAAAAAGTCCGACGGTAATGGACGAAGATTCTGATTGGACACTGAAAACAGCGGAAAGATGATGGAGATGGCCGAAGATGTTCTGATGTACGACAAGGATGGCTTTTCAACGGACAATCGGCTCCACGAGCTTGGGTATGATGTAACATCGGGAGACAATAATTGTTGGATTCTCCCGCTGTTTCTCCCTTGGACGACGGCTGTCTAACAAATGACTGATCTGGCGTATATATTCCTCCCATGATTGCCTTGCGTGATCTTTAATAAATGATTCTCGTTGGAAAAAGTCGAAAAAAATACAGATTTCTAATAACTGCTATTTCGGGACAAGCTGAAGACACTTCCACCGACTGTAAAAGAACCGACTGGAGATATCTAAACCGAAGCAACAGCCGTATTGTAAGGATCGAAATAAACTCGTTTATGCACAGCAGTTGACGGCGTCTTCAAGAGTTAAACAGTTAAATAGTCTTAATAGTCGCCAGCCGTATGAAAGTGAGATGATCCTAATAATGGGAGGTGAATTTACTAATGATGGAGGGAGATAACTCTACTCGAAAGGTTATATCACAAATTGATGAATGTGGAAATGAATTCCAAATTCTACAAAAAAGGTCAGGCTTATTATAGGATTTGCTACTATCAATTGCGCGCATGCCTGTCAAAAAGAGACGACATCGTACAAACATCCATGCCTAAATATTTAATTCAACACGCGTAATATGCTAGGCCACATGTCATACACACCGCATGTTTCCAGCTATAATGCTGTTGTATTAACTATCAATCTATGTATATGCACGTATGTACCGAATACGGTATGGTGCGTGATGCTGGCTTTGTTATAGCCGCTTTTACTTAATTTTGTATGAAGAAACTAGTATAAAATGAATCTTATTTATAATGTAGTTGTAGAAATTGGAGCGATATGCAAGTGGTTGGAAAATTTGACGACGTCTGGCGACTGAAGAGCAACCATATGACTCTACAGGAAAGTTTCCTCCGGAACCTCACATTCAGACCCGAGAATACGGTGGATTCTCGGACGTAGCCTCAGTATCTCAACCGCGCTTGTATTGCAGCTGTTCATGTGGAGACTATGAAGTTTCCACACGGCCCCTAGCACCGGCTTAAGCGGAATTAGACACGCTAGCTCGTGAGCTGTGATGACCGATCAGCTCAAATAAATAATTCATCTGATGTTAATGGATGAGCATAGAGGACGTCTGATGGGGGTAAACGCGATTATTCGTAATGTATCAAATTGTACAATTATATTATGTAATTGAGGCGCCTTTGACTTGTAACATAAGGCATTTCGATTTACATTTGAAGTTATCGCATTTTAATAATCAGAATACAACTCCAGATAAACTTCAATGGTTATCTGATTATTAAAAGTACAGGCAATCGGCTTTTCAAGCACAAGATGTCATAATAATGGTATTCTGTTATTCCATGTTTCATAATTTAAGATGTAATGCATTATAAAGCCAAAAAAATTCTAAGTCTGAAGTCAGAAGTCGGAAGTCGGAAGTCAAAAAGTAAAACTCTGAAGAACCCTCTCGGCTTTCGTACAATCGCGACTAGAATGTGAAAAACGGTAAAATTAATGTCCCAGTAGATGTGACATGTTTGGGTCTGTCCTATACTTAATATTGAAATAAAATGAAACTTTCAAAACACATAGAGCTCTATACCGGTACCGTAAATAAAAATAAAAGTTTGTAATTGTAATCACTCATGCAGGGCCTAATCACCGATATTCTCAAAAAAACAAAACAAACAACACTATCTAGTATACACCTGATATATGACATCTTCATTCCCAAGCCGATTTCTCCGTTCACACTTTGAGGAAATTGGCTTGTGTACAGTAGAACTTTGCAACTTCTTTTATTGACACATTAATTAACGCAGTCAGTAAAGTGATAAATAATCATAAGGCCTACAAATAGGCCCTAAGAACAACACAAGATGCCAAGGATGGCAGATGAATTCAAGTAGAATAAGATCAAGGTTCAGTTCACATGGCGCAAAGATGACATATCGGTAAATTCAATATATAACCAGATCATTATAAGTAGTTTTGTGGGTTCCGAATCACGCTGAGTTGCGGATCACTTAAATGAACGTCCTATATTTCTTGCAATAAAGCATCTGTGTAAATCTTTTCTAGTTTTATTGGAACGTCTGTTTCTGTGGACTCAAATACATGTCAAACAATCTGCGTTGTTTGTTTCTCGGTCCGTTCGGCAAGATAATACTTCTGATACTACTCAATATAGCAAATTCACGCTGGGTCAAAAAACACGTGTGCTTTCTTCAGTGTTAAATCTAGAAGAAAGAAGGTGGGTTTGAGTGGTAATTTCAGTACTTATTTCAGTTATAGAATCATATCAATGGTCAAACAAAATGTCTTATGATTTACGATAAATCTTAACTCACCAGCTGCATTGTAACATAATGCCGCAGTAGAGATGTCAATTCCGGATCAACAAAATACGCGCCGTTTATTCCGTGTGATTACGTAATCGAAAATTGTGACATTGAAGACTTTGCATAGGGACAAATGTCGGAGGGAAATGTTATTGCTTTAGAATAATTTTAAGTCACAGACCGGGATGGTCTTAACCCTATGCCCCCCACCCCCCCTCCCCCTCTCCCTCAGACACATACACGCCAAAGATTTTAAAATTTTCATCATTTGTGTTCATTATTAAAATCGAGAACATATATCAATGTGTCCTTTCCTCTTTGTTCTTTCGTCCAAATAGTTAGATGCTAAATGAATGTCCGATGTCCATTTAGAGAGTTTGTATATTGTAATCTTGAAGATGCGCGTAGAATTCATTCTGCCGTCAGAAAGGTTCAATCTTTAAATGAATGGTCTCGTCCGTGTACAAATAACGAACCACCGAAATCGTGACAGAATTAATTTAATTAGTGAGGATACTTGTCGTTTAGGCATGGTCCGGCAGATCAGGCCGTCGTTGTCTATGAAGAATTTCCGCCTCAGTAATGGCAATCCAACAAAAACCGCTAGATGGCGTGATCCGCTTCTCACCAAAGTGATTCGCAACTAGTGGCCGCGCTGGTGCACTGAGACGGACATCATTTTCTCATTCATTCACAAGTTCGATTAGAGATTTGTTTACATACAATTATCAACGACAGATTTTCGTAGAAAATAAGATCAAGAACCACTCTCAACTTCTAACAAAACTAGCGCCAGCAGTCTGGATGTGAAAAGTGATTCGGAACTCCCCCATTAACTGTATATATATACGATCATCATCAGCTTGACATGATCCTGCCAGGATATTTAACTCTGCATGACTGAACTTACTGATCACGCAACTTGTCGCAAACAAGCAAGAATTTGGCAGTTTTAATAATTAAGCGTGTCTGTGAAGCAATTTCCCAGAATAGATTTAATCTTCGTTAGTAAAAAACGGGTCCCGTGGGAGGTGCGAGTGCTAGGGGTCAAAGAAAGATCACGGAGTAATCGGAGGGACACCGGGTCGAACAGGTGGCCAGGTTGTCTAAAGGACGAGGCTATTTTTGGCGCTGATCGAAAGTTCGAGACCAGGTCAGGAAGGGGTGGGCAGGTCATCCAGAAGATGAGGCTATTTTTGTCGCAGGTTAACGAAGGGGCACGGAGTCACCAGAGAGGCACCGGGTCGAAAGTGGATACAATATTCTTTTATTCTATAATCAAAACGAACAATATACGTTTCTACAACTACAGTACAGATTCGGGTTATACTAGTTTCTTCATATAACATAACAGCGAATGTAACAGACTCATCATTTTGTCATATACTTATACGATAATTATATTAAATCAATTCTCACACGCTTCCAATTAATGTCTCGAGCAATGGTTTAATTTCATTGTAAACACGACTCGGATCTGAGTTTACACAGTTAGGCAGGCTCTCATACACATCAACTAAGACTCAAACAAGCATGTCCCAAGCGACAGTTTATTTTGAATGTAAACAAGAGATGTGTAGAGATGTATTTAACATTGTATTTAACATTCCTGTTAAAGATTTCAAAACACGGTATTGGCTTGTATTTACACAATGACTTGAACAGAGTTTTGAATAGGAAGGTGATTCTAACGAATATAATTTGTAAACAAAACAAAACAGGATTACCTTTTGAACACTAACGTTCGAAGGCGACCCACTTAAACGAGTTTGTTTCACCAACGTCTATATATCGGAGTTGACGAGAGGTGTAAAAAGAAACGTTTGCTACAGTATGAAATAGTTCACTATAATCCAAAGTCCGCGCCTCTAATGACAGGTAAACAGTAGGATCCATTTTTAAATTCACCTTGAACAGTTTATCGTAATGCTTCTGTCGTATTTTTTGTCACTGCGAGTTTGGGTGGTCTATAGCTGTAGAGTTTATTCCAGACCACATTTGATAACAATTGACAACTATTATATCTGTCTAATATAACTATTAAAACTTACTTTTCTGATAAACATAACATCACTTCAGGGGTTTTGTATGCTGATTTCAGATCTACCCGTCACACATTCATTCCAATCATATTGGATGGGTTTATTTCACTCACTCCCAATTCAAGGCAGATTATATAACTGGACAGAATAATTCAGTCATGTATCATTCGTTTATTTTGGAGGAAGACCTTTCTCGAATTTTGATACACACGAAGTATTTATTTAAAGCAGGTTTTGATACATAAAATCAATGGCTATATAATTAGATATGTCTCTCGACTTCTTCATTTCGATATGCCGGCTGTGTTTGTTAAAATACATTTCCAACTTATTAGCAGTATACTCATCGGAGATTTGTTCGCCGTGATTTCCTCGCGTTATTTTAAACGCCACAGTGATAGACACAGAGAATCAGGAACACATACATTCCATTCCCTCTCTAAATAGCTAAGTTCAATTTACCCATTCCAGTTGTTCTTCTGTTGCCAATATGGTGATATGAACATGAATGCAGAGATTACTTTGAGGGAGCTGTAAACAGGCTCTTCACGTTGCATGTTTTGGACGGTGTTTCTTTCACGGGTCATTAATTCTGGACACTGGTTATCGATTTAACCGTCTGTCCGCGCCAGTTATTGTTTGTCTGGAAGTTTTCAGTGTCCATTTAATTATAGGTTATGAATTGTGGGTTATTCCCCAAAGGTGGGTGAGTGAATCACCAATGGCAAGGGAGTAATATACAAATGGAATTTGGTGTTATTCGTCATAATTTTTATTCGGATAACACGGTTATACAGCGTACATAAATTTGAACGGTATATCGTTACGTGTAAGTCAGTATATTATAAGAATAGGATGATGGTGTAAAGTCGGGTCGTGTGGCATTTAGGCGCAATCGTATATGACAATTAAGTTGTCATACTATATGTATGTAGCGTTTGATCAGTTCATTTGGCACCCCCTCCCCCCACTCTATTCCACCGAACCACCCAGTACGCCCATATACAATATTTTTTTATTCAATAATCTACAATGAACAATGTGCGTTTCTACAACAATCTACAGTAAAATCTAGATTCATTTTATAGTAATTAAATCATACAAAATTAAATAAAGGTGGCTATAACATAGCCAGCATCTCCACATCATACAGTATACGATACATGCGTATATATACATAGATTGCTAGTTAAGGATAGCTGTCCCCTTAGAGGGTCAAAATTGGTCATTTTTTTATTTCTTCGTTCAGATATTCACTATTTCATCTAACATTTGTTGAAAAAATGAAATCAAAATTCTAATTAGAAGGGCTTCAATATTAGGATTAAAAATTTAGTGTTTGAGGCACTGGAAAAATTAAACAGATTGCCTTACAGGTGAGCCGATATCCAGCTGGGAAGAGATTAACCTTTCAAGTGACGTTTTATTGTATGTCGTTAATAGCTGCCTGAGTGTGTATTGTATTATTAATGGACTCGCAGGAACTTCACTCAGACACCCGCCGTGAAGGGATCAGCAGAGGTGTTAACATTTCTCAGCTAAACAAGTTTTAGCAAGTTTTTTAAGTTTAAATTGGATTTCAAACCGCCTTGACGAATAAACTTAGTGTTATAGTTATCCAGAATAAACAGGAATTCGAGTAGGTCCTATAAGACAGATTAAAAATGTATTTGACAATAGAATACAAGCAAAAAATTAGGACTAATTCATCAGATGTTTTGCTGGACACATTTTGCCAGATTTCTAGCCTTTCATTTTTGTACAAAATTCAAGATTCAAACGTTTATTTCTCGAAAACTATCCAATTTGGTTATTTATAAGGTGATCTAGTAACCGGTATCTCACTTTTTGTAAGTTCGACTTAGGTTTTTGATTATTCAACTTTTAAGACAAACGACCGTAAAATAGTACATTTTTTCAATTTATTTTAGTAAAATAGCTGTATAAACAAAACCAGGTAAAAAATTTAAAAAATGAGATAGAGTTTACTAGTTCGAATTGTCTCCTATCAAGGTGTACCATCAAAGTTGAAACAAGACCAACAGTTTTCATGAAATTTCAATTGAAAAATCGACGCTATTGTTTTCATTTGAATTTTTTTTAAATGGAATAGTTTCTACACATTAGCAGCGTCGGTTATACAAATCATATAGTTGGAATCCCTACACAGTAAAAAATAATTTTCTTGCAAATTTCTTGAAATTTCTTAGATTTTCTTGAATTTCTTAAATAAGAAAAATACATTATTCCCTCTGTGATACAATGTTTAGAAAGTTCCGAACAATAATTATTATGACGTTTTGGGGGATAGTTTCTGGCAGTTATTGGGCATTTCCAAAATTTAGAAATCTGTTTCAATTTTTGTCTTGTCAGTAAGATATGATTTTTTTCTCAAACGAGAAAAAATAAGAAAAACCTTTCAATTTCTTGAAATGGGAGACTGACAAGAATTATTTTCTTACAATTTCTTAAAATTTTGAGAAAATTTAAGATAATAATTCTTGTCAGTCTCCCATTTCAAGAAATTTGAAGGTTTTTCTTATTTTTCTCGTTTGAGAAAAAAATCATATCTTACTGACAAGACAAAAATTGAAACAGATTTATAAACTTTGGAAATGCCCAATAACTGCCAGAAAATATCCCCCAAAACGTCATAATAATTATTGTTCGGAACTTCCTAAACATTGTATCACAGAGGGAATAATGTATTTTTCTTATTTAAGAAATTCAAGAAAATCTAAGAAATTTCAAGAAATTTGCAAGAAAATTATTTTTTACTGTGTACGATGTACGCTTTCATAAAATATATAGTTTATTATGGTTATCTTGTATATTCATTGATACACAAGACAAATTGTCACGAGGGTGCAAAAACGGCCTCTAAGGGGACAGCTATCCTTAAGACGCTGTACAAGGCGACCAATCTCGACTTTCGCCATATTAAATTACTCATTGGACATATCTAAATCCACAGGTAGCGAGGAAATTAAAGATATACTCAGCCCACGAACTACAATTGATTGTGTCCAGGCACACGTCAGACACCAGCGAGTCCGGACTTTCCAGGATGTGCACCCAGAACCGTACCAAAAATGACCTTGTATATTTAGATGGGAAAATGACCCCAGGTCAGGTGCAATACAGAAGTACCAAAATAAAATACTTCCAATACAAGAAATTGTTCAATTTTCATAGAGTATAATATAATATTGTAAACTTAGAAAAAAATCAAGGCATGGAGTCTCATCATTCTCGAGTAACTGAGCCGTGAAGTAGTGCGTTCGTGCAAAATAGTTGATTCTGAGGTGAAAACAATTCCTATTGTTCTCTGTAAACAAGATAAACGATAACCAGAATCAGATTTGGTCTACTATACTACGTATTTGAACAGCGAGTATGCTGTATCAAACTGGTTCTGGTTATCGTTTATCTTCACATGTTTATAAAAAGAAATATGAGGTGTTTTCGCCTCAAAATTGGCGATTTTGCACGAATGCACTAGTTCACGTCCTTGTTATTCGTGAATGATGACACTCAGTGCCTTGAAACTTTTCCGATTATACAATGTAATATTGTACTTCATGTCAACTGAACAATTTCTTGTATATGTAATATTTTATTCTTGGCACTTCTACCGCACCTGTTCTAGGGCCATTTACCTATCTAAACATACTTGGTCCTTTTGCGTTTCAAAATATCAAAAAGAGGAAGTCGTCCAAGTTCGAAAATACATGCTGTGTTCGTACTTTAGGAATAGATTCTCTATAGCCAGTTAAGTTACCATTGTTTTTCAGAATTATTCCTAAATAGGTATATTGCTTGACAATCGCCAGGAAATTGTCATGTATGTGGAATCAAATATTGCACGGCAGCTTGTTAAAAAGCGTGACCTGAGATTCAACCGCCATTTATTGTAATAACTCTCAAGAATATTTAGTTCACTTTGCAAACATTCAGCAGTGGATGGCAGTATGACAATGTCGTCAATGATGATACCGTATGAAGATGAATAACGTACGGTATGCCTGTACTGGTACCCCGGTAAGGTACCCTATTATAGTTTATTACTGTTTTACTATAATCTGGGACACAAAATACACTATATTCGTCCCCGCTGTAATACTAGGGCCGGCAAGCTTTTCTATAGCGTAACACAGATGAAAGATTTTGTGGAAACGATTCTATGTAATATTTTATATTGTATATCCCGACAGAGTAACCATCTGAAATAGGTTATTACGTGCCACCAAATGCTACAGATCATTTGAATCCTGTGCTGCCGATCAAAATGGAAAATTTATATTTCCTTCAAAGTTATTTTTCAATAAATTTAGTATCAGGTCTATTACTTCGATCTGTGAAACTACGGAATGGGATTTAAGGCTTTATCGAACTGTCCAAGAGGCATAATGACACTTTTTCACTATTCAAATTGAGGCCTGTTACAGTCTTGATATTCGATTAAAATAATTAATTAGGTTTCTGCATTTACGTTCGTTATGATCTGCGAACTAAATTCCTTGCCACTATTTTCCACGCAGCAAGTCAATACCAAGACATGGTTTGCTTCTTCTATATAAATGATTAACTATTTCATTCTTAGGAAATATCATCTCATCTGACATGTTCGGCCAAGCCTTTTCGAAGGTTGCTAATTTTATTAATTTCTTTTCTTTAAAATCAAATTCTGCAAACAAGAAACATTTCTAGACAGTATCTATGGATATCTTCCTATACTCAATTCGCGAATATGTTTGTCACTAAGTCATTCCGAAGGCGATTCAAGTGCGACGTTTCGGGGCTAGTTCACTAAACAAGGTCTGTGTGTAACAGAATGATGTCGAATTCTCGTTATTATCTATTGATACATCAAATTGTTGCATTCGCGAAAATGACTGCCAAGTTAAAGTCAATGCGAAAGGTATCTAAGTATCAAAATCAAACTCAAAAACCCCTCCAGGAAAACAAAGGCCCTAGCTTTTGGCCACGAGGTCAACTAGATCGTTTTTATGGCTAGTATCTGCTATATATGACGTAATTCCATTCGTAAAACTGATTGACAAAGTAACGTATAGAATTTTGTATAGAACCAGTAAATTCTAGCAGAAATGGGCTCTGACTTGAGAGAATGATGTCAAATGCAATATGTTTCTGCGCATTGTCTGCTGATACACATAAGTATTGAATTTACGGAAGTGATTAATGCTATTCTAAAGGGATTCTGAGTGCGGAAGAGGACGGGAACATCAATACCAGCGAATCAAGGCCCTGGCTTGCGAGAATGAGGATAGAGAGGCTGTGTTCCGAAAGAGAATCATTCAAAATAGCTATTTGCCAAATGTCATGCTTGTAACCGAAAGTGCAGAATATAACTGCACGACTGCGAGGTATTGTTCGCGCACAGGGGTGTCTAACTCATTAAATACTACATAGTCATTTCTGTCCCTTCGAAGTGGGCTACCATTTGAAATTGTCCGGTAATGAGTGAGTCCATCTGAATCCTTTCGTCGGCAAAATAAGCATTCAAGATTCAAGATTTTATTGTACAAACACCAGTCAAAGGCAGAGTGCAAAATTTTAAGAGGAATACAACAAGAGAAACAATGAACAGTGACATGAATATTAATATTTATATATATGTTATATCTGAGAGATATGTTATATCTGAGTGTTACCGTTGATATTAGAACCTTGATTTTTGGCATTAAAGTGCATCAGGGGACTGTTACCAGCATGTTTCGAGCTGACCTACTTTTGATGAAAATTTCTGATGATTTTTGATTAAAATCACTGGTGAATCTAACTTGAGCCGTGCCCATCTTAATATAGGCAGGATTTCAACTGGGGGGTCCAAGAGTTCAGCGTGCGTCGGAGTCCTAATGCCTACCCTACTTCTTATATCCTGTGACGTTATTCACACTGGGCATGAAGGTGCATTAGGGGACTGTTGCCAGCATGTTTCGAGCTGACCTACTTTTGATGAAAATTTCTGTTGATTTTTGATTAAAATCACTGGTGATTCTAACTTGGGCCGTGCCCATCTTAATATTGGCAGGATTTCAACTGGGGGTCCAAGAGTTCAGTGCGTGTTGGAGTCCTAATGCCTACCCTACTTCGTAGGTCGTTTGACGTTATTCACACTATTCTCATGTATAATAAATCCAATCCGGAAATTAACGAAGCAATAATTCATTCCACCGAATATAGTTGCAGATGAATTCAAACGCTCTTGAAGACAGTGTTGTCATGTGAGATCGGAGGTTGAAAAGAAAAGTGTGGCAGAGATCACACTCTCTTAGCGCATGCGCATTTCAAAAAGTCACAAGAAGAAGAACAACAAGAACAAGAACAACAAGTGAGAAATGACTACATTGTAGTCAAAACCTGCGGCAGTGGCAATAACAGTGAAAGACATATCAGCGGAGGTAGTGGTAATTGTAGAAAAAAAGCGCCATCTGCAAGTGTTTTCATGCCAAGGGAAGTAATTTTCAACTTCTAACCCACAATTGCAGGAACTGACTAATAGATTTGACACAATATATATATATTCGCTTTCCTCGTTCAAAATCCGACGATGTTGACTGGTCCGTGCCGTCTATACTGAATTGACAGACGAAGTCACAATAATCGCTTTGGCAATGTCTTGGTACAAGTATCGTGAATTCCAAGTTTCAAAACATTCCGTTCAGCCGTTGATTTTTGCAAATCAAAAAGGCTTTCAAATATTTGGAAATCCAAACAAATTTCAAGGATTTAATCATAGCGCGAACATCTACGCTCTTCAGTCTCCCTTCTCGCTTACTTTGCCGAGCAAAATGGAAAATTTATATTTCCGTCAAAGTTAATTTTCAATGAATTTATTATCAGGTCAGTAGTATACAAAGCGTAAATTGAGGGAATAGCGCCTCACTGCGCATGCGCAGAACCTGGTGTGACGTCATAAGTGTGTAAAATGGGGCGGTGTGCGCATGCGTATGGCCGCCATGTGGGAGGTGGGTACAAGATGGCCGCCATGTGGGAGGTGGGTACAAGATGGCCGCCATGTGGGAGGTGGGTACAAGATGGCCGCCATGTGGGATTGGCCGCCATGTGGGAGGTGGGTACAAGATGGCCGCGAGTGTCATGATGTGGGAGGTGGGTACAAGATGGCCGCCATGTGGGAGGTGGGTACAAGATGGCCGCCATGTGGGAGGTGGGTACAAGATGGCCGCCATGTGGGAGGTGGGTACAAGATGGCCGCCATGTGGGAGGTGGGTACAAGATGGCCGCCATGTGGGAGGTGGGTACAAGATGGCCGCCATGTGGGAGGTGGGTACAAGATGGCCGCCATGTGGGAGGTGGGTACAAGATGGCCGCGAGTAGTAAAATGTATAAAAGGAGTTGATTTTTAGGGAAAGGATGTATTCAATCTGACTTACCTGACCTGACTTGATCAGCCAGCCAGCCCGCCAGCCCTCCTACCTGCCTGCCTTCCTGTCTGCCTGCCTGCATTCTGCCTGTGTGGAATGCATGTCCTGACTTGGTTCTGGGTTTTTTCCATCACGGTTGTGCGCAGGTGTATGACGTCACTTCCGGTCTGCGTGAATCGGGCGTGACCTGGGACTATGGGATGCATGTACTGACTTGGTTCTGGGGTTTTTCCCTCACGGGGAGGTCACGTGATCAGTTCAAGGTCATATCCATTTTTTATCGATATGTCAACTCCACACCCAGTCCATTAAATGCTCCTTCACCTATGCTTCAATTTGATACCTCACTCGACCTGTGGTGTGAGTGAGTGCAAGAATGTATTCATCCGCGGTGATGCAGTCATGTCTGGCGGTGATTCGGTCTCGGGAAAAAGCTTCCTTGCCCAATGCCTACGGACTTTACCGAAGATACACGGACTTTAACGAAAAGACACGGACGTACACGAAAAGACGCGAAGGTGAACGCCATTGTGGGAAACCTCCCACAGACAGGTCAGTACATGCATTTCTATGTTGTTCACGCATAATAAAAGGATTGATCTGTAATCTGTGTTGTTGTTGTTGCTCCCTTTTTTTGGACTAACCATCAGAATAGTACGTATCACGGACTATACCCGTAGAGCTACATCTGGTCTATAAAACACGTCCCTCTGGATCCCACACCTTCATTTCTACAGAGCCATGGCGGAGACCCAGCCCCATGCGACTCGCATTTTACAGTATGCCACCGTGGTGAATTCATTCACGGGTTACCGAGCAGTGGTCAGGTCCATGTTTGCAGATGGCGACGACAACGAGGGACGACGCCAGATCCTGAACGAGTTCACAGAAGCGGTCCTCCACAGAGTGCACTCGATGGAGAGGCGTGCCATCACTCACCACTACTGGACTATGACAGCCATCCTTGATGCTCGGGTTATGGACCACGAGCGCTCACGCCGCAACCAGCACCGGCTGGTTGGCCTCATACTAGTCTGTGCCCTATTCACCCTGGCGCTGTGGTATTGACACTATAAATACCAGGGTCAGACAGAGTGTGTGTCATTCACCGTTCGACATTTGGACCAAGCATGTCATCCGTCCTACGAGCCATCCTCCCCCTTACACCTTACCAGGTGGGATTATACGTTTATGAAGATTATGTGACTCTGGTGGAAGATAGTGGCGGGGATTGGAGGGCGTCCCCTGAGACTTTATCGAATACGGTGACACTACAGCGTGATGGGTGGACTAAGTTTAAACGGGTGTTGAGCGGAGAGTTAGACGGACACCTGATCCACCTGGACAAGGCCAACTACGTATACCATACTGCGCTCTACCCACGGGTGGGACGCTACCAAGAGCCGGCTCGAAGTTTCCTCCTAACTCCCTCTCTGTGGTCAGCCTTGGAGAAAATAGGCCCTCTGGTGGACCAGTTATTTATACCCGACGATCGATCACCCCACCAATTGGCATGGGCTCATGCTATCGAACACGCACTAGATGAACCTAATGAAAAAAAAGCGGATGGAGAAAATACTATATGTATAGAATGCGCAGAGGCTGGAATGACAGGGTCACCTCATGAAGCCACCCACACACACACATGACGGGCCAGAACGATGAAGAAGAAGAAAAAATCCGTGATGAAGCCGCGGGGCCAATGGCTGAACCCCATGAACAACTACATGAACCCGACGACGATGCCATTGATTACCCCGCTACACTCAGTCAGCCCAATGACATGACCACCTGATCCTTTGATCTCACGGGTTCTCCCTATAAATACGAGAGACAGTGAAATCTGGTACCATTCACGTACTGACCATGACGGAGCATATAGTACTGGCGTATTTCAGCTTGACCCCCGAGGTTTTCCTGCACGTGTATGCGGATAAGGTCGATATCATGGAGGAGGTGGTGGGAGACACGGACCCTACACAACCGTGCCCGGCTCACATTCGTCTGTCCCGGAGGGCTGGACCAAATTCAAACGGGTGTTGTCTGGTGAACTGGACGGCGACCTCATCCACTTGTGTCACGATGTGTACATCCGACGCGGCCCTTTCTTTGCTCAATTGGCTCGGCTAGATGGAGGTACAGTGCATTTTACCCTTCACCCTGATCTATGGTCTGCATTGGAAGATGCCGTGGTGGATGTGGATGAAGTGCTTATCAAGCGGTCATCAGACGAGTTGGACTGGTCATTGACCATGGCCACTGTGGAAGTCCACGAAGAAAATCAGAAAGAAACTCAGGCCCAAGATATACCCGTTATAAATAAACGATAGAGCCAGGGTCCATCATCATTTTGTCACCATGAAGCGCTGGGAGAAGGTGTTGGATAACTTATACTACAGTCCCGACAGTCCGGCAGCCTATAGTGCATTGTCGGCTCTCTCTCGAGCGGCCAAACCCCAGGGGTACAACGTGCCCAAGTCCGAGATTGGTTAAGAAGACAAGACACCTATACCTTACATCGATCTGTCCGTCGCCATTTTCTACGGAACCGGGTTATCGTGGGAGGAATAGATGCCCAGTGGCAAGCGGATTTGGTGGATATGAGCGCCTTTGCCAAACACAACGATGAGAATCGGTATATCTTGACGTGCATCGATATCCTATCCAAGTATGCGTGGGTGGCACCCATCCGGACGAAAACGGGGGCAAATCTCATAGCGGCGTTCAAAGACATCTTCAAGACCGGGCGCAAACCTTTGTATTTGCAAACCGACGAAGGCACGGAATGCCTCAACAGACCGTTCCAAGCCTTTCTCAAGAAACAGAAGGTGTTTTTCTTCCATACGTACAACGAGACCAAGGCTTCCGTGGTGGAGAGGTTCAACAGGACTTTCAAAGGCCGCATGTATAAATATTTCACCTATAAGAATACAAGGCGGTACATCGATGTTCTCCCGAAACTTGTGAGTGGTTACAATCGAGCCTATCACCGGAGTATAGAGAGAGCCCCCATTACCGTGACCCAACGCAATGGAGCCCAAGTCCGGCGTGTCTTGTACCCCAGGCCATCGCAGCGAACGACGAAGGCGGTGTACAAGGTCGGGGACCCTGTACGGATCAGTAAAGTCAAGGGCAAGTTCGAGAAAAGTTACTTGCCCAACTGGAGCGATGAGCACTTCCTGATTAAACGGCGCCTACCCCGACAGCGACGAGTCTATGAACTGGAAGATCTCCAAGGCGAAACGTTGCTGGGGACGTTTTACGACACGGAATTACAGCCTGTTGTAAAAACACAGCAAGACTACTACACGGTGGAGCAAATTTTGAAAACGGAACGTCGACGTGGCAAACTGTTTCATTTCGTAAAATGGCAAGGCTGGGCCAGTTCCTTCAATTCCTGGGTCGCGGCCAACCAGGTGAAACGACTATAAAGCCAGACACCACTGCCGTCCTCCTTCATTCCACGTCCGACCCCAGTGCTATGGACCAACAGCAGCTGCCTCCGAAGACAGCGTCTCGCAAAACGCGCAAAGCGCAAGTGGGCTTTGGTGTGCTATTGCTAACCCTGCTGAGTGTGTTGTACGGAGGTGTGTTTTACGACGTAGCCTATGTCAGTACGTTACTTAACCAACTGAGAACACCAGCCATCAGTGAAACGGGTCTACAGAGAGCACCAGTCGTATCGACCCCAGTCACCACCACCACCACCAC
>JAVTVY010051149.1:0-25727 GCA_036873755.1 Hanleya hanleyi
CGAGAAGCCGCCCTTGGATTCCTCCAACGATAAGAAGTCTGTGCAAACTAACTCCATCGGCTGGGAAGTCTCAATACTTACCAGAGGCGCAAACTTGTGGGCAGTCACAGACTTCCGCCGGATGCATCGACCACAGAACTTTACCCATCTCCGGACATCTTCGGACATACCTGGCTAGAAAAATCGTTCACGGACCAAGTGATAAGTTCTCTCCCTTCCTTGATGACCTGTATCATTGTGAAGGCTCTCCAGTACCAGACTCCTGAACTGAAACGGAAGTACAATCTGGAAAGAAACTATACCTTCATCATTTCTTCTATGATACAGGACTCCATCCTTTAACTCCAGTTTCTCCCAATCTCGTAACAAGGAGCGAACTTCGGACGTTTCCGTGGATAGAGTCTTACCTTCCGGTTTCACTCCGGCCTCTAGAAAGGATAACACTCTCCCAATAGCATGGTCGTTCAGTTGCAGTTTCCGCCAGCTAGCGCCATCTGAAGTAAGTGGTATACAAACCTGTGCAGCGGAAAGAACTGGGACATCTCCGTTTGGTGGCATTTCTTCGGCAACCTTCCAGCCCAGACATTCAACGTAAGGCTGGTTGCACTGAGAATTACAGATGGCTCTGACCACTTCTCTGCTCAAATTCGTCTCATCTGAAATGGTTTCACCGGTGTAAGCTGGATGGCGAGATAATCCGTCGGCATCCTGATGGGATAAACCAGACTTGTACTCCAGCGCGAAGTCATAAATAGATAGTTCGGCAAGCCATCGATGACCAGTAGCGTCTAATCTAGCTGTAGTTAGGACATACGTCATAGGGTTGTTGTCAGTCCTTGCAGTAAACTTATGGCCGTACAAATAATCCTTAAATTTGTCGCAGACCGCCCATTTCAACGCCAGGAACTCTCGTTCATGGGTAGGGTAGTTCTTCTCTGCATTTTTAAGGCCCCTGCTGGCATAAGCGATAACTCTATCAATCCCCTGTTGCTTTTGGTAAAGGACCGCACCCAAACCATCTGCGCTTGCGTCCACGTGTAATACAAACGGAAGGCTGTAGTCTGCATACGCCAGAATAGGTGGGGTGGTTAGCGCTACTATAACCTGGTCAAACGCTTCCTGGTGTTGTGGTTGCCAGCTCCATTTCGGAATCCTCTTCGTTCTCGGTTTGCCCTTGATTTTCTTTGGTTGGTCCACGAGCAGATCATTCAGACACCGAACGATCCGAGCATAGTTTGAAACGAATCTTCGGTGAAATCCGGCGAACCCGAGGAACTTTCGTAGTTCGCGTACATTCCGTGGACGAGGCCACTGCTTCAGAGCTTGGACTTTCTCAGGATCGGTTTCGATTCCGTTTTCGGAAATTATGTGACCTAGATATTTGACTCTGTTACGAAAGAACTCGCACTTTGAAGGCTTGAGTTTGAGCCCATGCTGCTGTAATCTACGGAACACGTTTTCCAGCCTTTCCAGATGTTCTTCGAACGTGCGGGAGTATATAATTATATCGTCTAAATAAATTAGACACTCCTTGAGGTTCAGGTCTTTTAAACAGGTCTCCATAAGCCGTTGAAACGTCGCAGGCGCGTTTGTCAGGCCAAAAGGCATCCGCTCGCATTCAAAAAAACCAAGCGGTCCCACAGTGAAGGCAGTTTTCGCTTTGTCTTCTTCGGCCATTTGAACTTGCCAATAGCCCGACCTTAAGTCCAGTTTGGTGAACCAAACGGAACCAGCTAAACAATCTAGTGTTTCGTCGATGCGTGGCAGAGCGTACGAGTCGCGCACAGTTCTAGCGTTTAGCTTTCTGTAGTCCAAGCAAAATCTTAAACTATTGTCAGGTTTGCGAACAAGGACTACATTAGACGAAAACGGACTACTGGACTCTCGAATCGCTCCGCATGCCAACATTTCATTAAGGTGTGCCTTATCCTCGTCAAACAGAGCGGGTGGTATACGTCGCTATGGTTCCTTAAACGGAGTATCGTCGGTCAATTTAATACGATGTTTGTAGGTGGAAGTCTGACCAAGATCAAGTAGACTAACAGACATAATCGGCGTCCATCGTTTCAATAAACTCTCTGCATGTTATCGTTGACTGTCGGAAAGTGGACTTTCTTTAAGGTCTATACCTACCTCATCGAGTGTTTTCTGTCCCGCTCCTTTGGGATAGTCTGGTTTCCGGCAACAGCTATTCTCAACAGGAGGAACAACAGCGGCAGTCTCTAACATACACAGGCTAGTTCTTGGCTCTATCATCACAGGTGACAGACAAATTGCAAATCCGTATGTTTACACACGAAGTGGAACCAATGGAGTTTAAATTAACCAGTTGAGGACTAATTAACAAACTACCATTCAAACCGGTTTGACTTTGGTCAGTCACCACTGGGTGGCTGACCCTCGGGGGGTTATGTAATATACCCCTCACAGTGATAACTTCACTAGGCTTAACAGTCCGTGAACGGGTATTAGTTGAACGAATCGTCCCAAGGGAGCCTCCATTTTGCACTAAGCTGAAAGCAGTTTGCCATGGATCTTCAGTATCAGTGGGGGTTCCCGAAAATAGCTTGATTATATTCATACCAGCTATGATCGGTACCATAGAATTGTAATTGGTATCGGGCACCACGAGTACCGGAGCCAATACAGCTTTGTCCGACCCCGGTATCGACAACTCCACTTCAATATACCCATGGTATGGTAGTGTAGCACCCGTTGCTCCACTTACCTCAAGCCGGAAGTTATCCATGGACATAATCCTCAGGTCACTCAGTTTTTCTTCAAGAAACTGTCTACTCACCGTGGTGACCATAGACCCTGTATCCACTAGACAAGGACACTCTATCCCATTTATAATAATAGTGGATTCATTAGGAGCGCCAACTAATGATGTTTTTTCTACATCCGGGCTCTGGCTCTCTTGACCCCTACTTAGCCCACACATAGAGGTCAATGGGCGTTTAAATTAAATGATCTGTTGCTCTCCATACTAACGTCTCTTTCATTTTGTACAGCCGCCTTGGGAGTAGTCTGCTCATAGCGGCCTCGGAAATTCCTATCTCGACCCCTACCATACGGACGATTACCCCGATCAACTTTCTCTTCCAACACAGCTAATTTCTGTAGGACTTGAGCGAGTACGTCAGAATTTGCGTTATCTGCGGATGGCTGTTCCTCTAACCGCTTCAGACGTTCAGAAATATCCTTCATATGAGTTAACACCTCACCATATTTTGAAGATTCGCCCGTTACGGTCGGTTCAACTACATGCAACTGGTGGTGAGATCTCTTCCCCTTGTTGACTTTGTCCGTATCGGTTAGCTCCCTTTCGACACATCTTACCTCACGTAATAATGTATCAAAATTATCTATGCTGTCAAATTTATGACGCGTTGCCGACTTCAGTCGCTCATTGTACAACCCCGTCCAAAATTTGTTTCTCAACTTCTTGTCAGAACCCCTTTTAATAGACCCTTTTTCTATTGCAGTTTGTAACATATCCTCTAACCTACATGCCCAGCTTGATACCGATTCATCAGGCTTTTGCTGTTCCATGTAAAAACTTTGAAGAATAGCTTCTCCCGTAGCCACGGTCCCAAAGCTCCTTCAAGTTTATCAATAATAGCATCTACAGACGCTCCTTCACCAAGATGGAGGCAGCACTTACCAGCTTCACCTTTAAGAGATTTTCGTACCGCTTGTAATATTACGGCTTCAGGATGAACTTTATCTCTAAGCAAACATTTAACCTTAAACTTCCAAAGATCGAATGAAGATTCTCCTTTTGGTGTCGGCTCCGCGCCGGAGAAAAATGTTATTTTAGGTATTTGAACAGATGATGTATTCTTTGTAGGGGGAGGCATATACGGCCGAGGAAAATTCGGGGACCCAAAACCCACAGCAGATGTAATGTTGTATTTACCAGACTTATTCAAGAAGTCAACCATACGCCTTTCTTCAGCGTCTGTGATTCTGTCTGCGCCTTTCTTCTCAAAGGACGAGGGTCGTTCCAGGTCATCCCATCCCTCTGCCATTTCATCCCCGGCGTTTCCGTAGCTCATGCTGAAATCAAACGGTTGCCTAATTTTCCGAAAATTTCTTACAGTGTAGTGCAGTGTTAAGTGGGAAATAGTTACAAAGTTAATTCAAAACAATTAGATGTACATGATGACGTATGAGATGATAATGTGTGATGAAGTTTGCCGAAGACACGATCAATTTCACGATATGAAATTGACAACGACGTAAACGATCAGCGCAAATCCGATTAGTGTACAGAAGCTATTCGATATTCGTGTCGCGTTACATGAAGACAGTAAGTAGTAACGTTTAAGAAAATCGCGTTCACGGCTGTAAATAGTAAGCGTTTAACACCGCGCTCACTGCTGTCAATCTTCACACGAAATCAAGACAAAATTGAACAATCAAAATACAAATCTAA
The DNA here is from genome assembly GCA_036873755.1 of Hanleya hanleyi. NCBI lineage: Eukaryota > Metazoa > Mollusca > Polyplacophora > Lepidopleurida > Hanleyidae > Hanleya > Hanleya hanleyi. The sequence continues at coordinate 4,442 of JAVTVY010051149.1, forward strand.
GTAGGAGCGATTACGTTGACTCCCAATATCAAACAAATACTAACTAATTAATATGGCAATTTTTTTTGTTTGTTTTTTTTCCGTTTTTTTTTTAATACAATACTTCAATGCAATTATATCTAACACTAATTCATAAGCACTCCCGCACACATTCCACCATTTGCACATTCATTCTCATTGTAACCAGTGTTCATAGTTCGAATATCAGTCCTCAAATATGCACAGTTCATCAGCAAGTTGTCACACGCGAAGCGAAATGGACAAACGCCCTTACTTTTTCTACATAAAGTCAAGAGTCCAAGGCCAAGGCCGAATCACGAATAATAAACACTCACCAGTCTGGTATTTATTGCAGGTAAAGTTCCAAAGGTGACGTCACATAGAATCCGTATTAGGTTTCAGGATTACTCCAATCAAATGGAGCTGTTACCGTCAGCACCAGCGTCTCGCCGACGATCACTTAAGAGTAGTCTCATGTAGATAATATTTACCAGGAACACACACAGATGCTCTACGACAGAAGAACGTGCACTTGTCAACGTTGAAACGTCCAATCTTCTCAAAGGTGTGGCTTACGGCTCGACCTCGGAGATATGGCTCGAGCTCAGAGATCTGGCTCAATCAACGAAGTTGGTCGGAAACACTCAAGTCCCTTGGGTGTAGACTCGAACAGCTGACGGTCTTCTCGCCGTCCCCCATCGGGCGCCAAATTGTCACGGGGTAAATTGTTCGGACGGCAAGGAAGGACTCAACACCAGGAGTTAGTGGACAACCGTTACACGAGTTTATTCTGGACCTGAATAGTAATGAACAATCGGGAAGATTGTTAGCAGTCCGACCACGATTACACCGAGTAGGCGAATCCATGTCAGTCTAACATCAATTCAGCTTTAGTCAATTAGATAATAATGTCCACACTAATTCACAATAATCCCCAAATTCACAATAATCCCCGAAAAACAATGATATTCAACCCCAAATATATCAATCAGAATACACAATCCAAATATTACCCTTGGGTCAAGTTATAGCACCTATCAATTATACTGACCGTTCCATAAACGAGAAAACTGTACGAATAACATACCTGAATAGTAATGAACAATCGGGAAGATTGTTAGCAGTCCGACCACGATTACACCGAGTAGGCGAATACCAGAGTCGTACCGGTATGCCAGTTTTATATCCGAGAACGGCCTACAATTGCATAACAAACCGTCGCACACGGGTGCGTGCGTGCCGCACCGTACTCTTAATGAATAGATACGCAAAATAAATTAGGCTACGAGAACACGCATGTAAATTGACGTGCGGGAATGTGAATGAATGAACGCATGAATGAATGAATAAATGAACGAACGGGTGATCGAATCAATGGGGGCATGTAACAGGCACCAATATTAGTGACCTAACATAGCATTTCAAAGGAGTTAGAATTAGAGTGGGCTACAACTATCCGAGATTAAGGTGGTGACACATATATTCACATTGTCATGCAGACGATTACAGGTAGAAAACCTTTCCGCGACAGAACCCTAATGTTATCTTTTTTCCATCTAACATTTGTTTTCGTTTATATCGTAAGCAAACACCATTCTTTCTCAAGATGGAAGCCATAGCTAATTTCTGGCGATCCAGTAAACTGAACATTGAACCTGTCACAGATAGTCCGCATCAGCTGTTCCTCCATTTTTCGTGGAAAATGCGCAGGTTTGCGCAGTGCGCAGTTCGAATAGCCAAAGGACTAGATAATACAGTCGCTGCGAATGGGCACCTAAGAACAGCTGGCAATACTTGAACTGGGCTTTTTATATGCCACAGTGTTTGCCGGAGTATAGCGTTGGTAGGGCATAGCTGTGACCTCGGCGACAATGTATGTATTGGTAACGATGGAATATGATGATGCTTCTAAATGATCGCCATTTATTGGCGATGCTGACGTCACCGTTTTGCTGATATGTACCACCATTGTTTTAACTGTGACTTTCGATTGTTTACATCGACAAATTAACTTGGCTGTGTTGTTTGAATATTTAAAATTTAATTTGAAGTTCAAAATACGCCGTATTAGACGGACTGATCAATTGGATATTGATATTTATCTATTATTTGCCGGTTCACATTTATTTCAGAATATAGCGTTTTACCAGGACATCGAGAATAACGCCGCCATTGCTATCAGTTGTCAGACTAAAGATGACAGTATCTGCCACTATCAACTGGTGAGTTCGGGAACACTGTAATACCTTTACTACGCTCATTAAAACAGCACGATACTCTGAGCCGGACAGGTGAGCGTATTGTACATACTTGCTTCACATTCTCGCTTCGCCTTGATATGTTTTTGTTAAACTCGAAATTTGAATGACCGCATCGCATTGGAACTAAATTCTTTAAGGTATGGAAAATTATCAGACATTGGATATATAAATCTGAACAAATTCCTATAAACGTGATTTAACCCTACCAGGCCTGGGGGGGTGCAAAAATGCCCCGCCCCCCCCCCCACCCCGACCAAACTTTCTGCGCTATTTCGAGAACAACAATCAATGGAGAGCTGAAACTCTATGACTTTATAGTTTATCATATTGGGGTTATTTTGAGCCTGTTTGAATATCCCCCCCCCCCCCACGAGCCGAGAATGATGGGTAAATCCAAGATTGCGGCCACGTGGGGTACCAGAAAATTGATGCATTTGTCATATTTCTTCAAAATTTCTGCTTTTCAGCGATGAAAAGTGGGCAAAACTATTTTATTTCACATCACATTAATATTTACCATTTTATCATGCAGTTTTTGCGGAGATATTGCATAAATAAGAAATTTGGAAAATCCCGAAAAATTGATCAAAAAATGCCGTTTTTGAAAATGACGTCACTGTGACGTCATTATAGCGGTTATATTGATTTTTTGACATTTTCTGATAGAGTTGACACAAGGGTATAGTGTGGGAAGTTCCACCCCTCGCTCAAGGGGTAAGAAAAATAAGTGGGGGGGGGGGCATTCCCCCCCCCCCCAGGGCTGGACAGGTCCCAAAAAGCTCAGGCCAGATAAAGTTAATGCCAATGATATATGGGTATTATTTTTCCCGTTTCTGTTTCAGGAAGGATTCTTATCAAAAGATGAAAGCTCTTTCCTAATATTTCCGGTGGAAAGGCGGAAAATGTCGAACGGCGACGAAACGGACGAAGGCTTCAAGCATATTATACAGAAAATAAATAACACATTAGATTATTACAGCGATTATATCATCCCAGGTAAATTGTTATTATTATTTCAAATGTCATTCGAGATTTATTACGTTACGTCAGTGTAGATTGGGTTATAGACTCGTTACATCCCCAGGTTACATATCCATACAGTAGACAGGTTACGGCCGTCATCGTCGGTTCCAAATTCTCTCTGGATATGGACTAACCTATATAGTATTGGACCCTTCTGCAGAGGGTCAATTACTGGCTGATGCAACAACAACATTTTCCAAGTTAGACGGTAGATTTTGAGATCCAAAACGAGGCCGGGCTACGCCATGTGCCAACTGAGACAGTTGTATATGAAGATTGAGATGGCTCCTAAAAATATTGATCCAATGAGAATGCTCATCTTCATTTAAAATGGCGCTGATCGAATGACCAATCGCTGGAGGGGAGACAGCTGAAACAGCACACTGACACTGTCTGTTAATATCTCGATTAACTCCTACAGTCTAGATCTGGACACATTATCATCATTGCGGAATGTATCGCGTTCGAATAAACATCCACAGTCCCGGAGAATGAACCATTATGTCCCAATGAAAGCTGACCTGAACTGCGATAATTAATCAGGCTGCTGGAATTATCAGCCAATAGAATCTGAATTCGAACTCAGTCCGTATCGACAGCGAACAGAATGGTGGGCGTAGCCTGTCTACTTTATGGATATATACGGAAGGTAAGCAGTCTATCTGGGCTTGCTTATCAAAGCAGTAGATAGGTATATTGGTCGCAACCCAAGTATATCCATACAGTAGACAGGTTTATTGGTTACCTCCCCTGTATATTCATACAGTAGACAGGTATATCGGTTGTCCCACCCGCCCTGTATATCCATACAGTAGACAGGTATATTGGTTACCTCCCTTGTATGTTCATACAGTAGACAGGTATACTGGTTGCCTCCCCTCTATATCCATACAGTAGACAGGTATATTGGTTGCCTCCCCTGTATATCCATACAGTAGACAGGTATATTGGTTACCTCCCTTGTATATCCATACAGTAGACGGGTATATTGCTCACCTCCCCTGTATATTCATACAGTAAACAGGTATATTGGTCACCTCCCCTGTATATCCATACAGTAGACAGGTATATTGGTCACCTCCCCTGTATATCCATACAGTAGACAGGTATATTGCTCACCTCCCCTGTATATCTATATAGTAGACAGGTATATTGGTCACCTCCCCTGTATATCCATACAGTAGACAGGTATATTGGTTGCCTCCCCTGTATATCCATACAGTAGACAGGTATATTGGTTGCCACCCCTGTATATCCATACAGTAGACAGGTATATTGGTTACCTCCCCTGTATATCCATACAGTAGACAGGTATATTGGTTGCCTCCCCTGTATATCCATACAGTAGACAGGTATATTGGTTGCCACCCCTGTATATCCATACAGTAGACAGGTGTATTGGTTACCTCCCCTGTATATCCATACAGTAGACAGGTATATTGGTTACCTCCCTTGTATATCCATACAGTAGACAGGTATATTGGTTGCCACCCCTGTATATCCATACAGTAGACAGGTATATTGGTTACCTCCCATGTATATCCATACAGTAGACAGGTATATTGGTTGCCTCCCCTGTATATCCATACAGCAGACAGGTATATTGGTTGCCACCCCTGTATATCCATACAGTAGACAGGTATATTGGTTACCTCCCCTGTATATCCATACAGTAGACAGGTATATTGGTTACCTCCCTTGTATATCCATACAGTAGACAGGTATATTGGTTACCTCCCCTGTATATCCATACAGTAGACAGGTATATCGGTTGCCACCCCTGTATATCCATACAGTAGACAGGTATATTGGTTACCTCCCCTGTATAGCCATACAGTAGACAGGTATATTGGTTACCTCCATTGTATATCCATACAGTAGACAGGTATATTGGTTGCCCCACCTGCCCTGTATATCATACAGTAGACAGGTATATTGGTCACCTCCCCTGTATACCCATACAGTAGACAGATATATTGGTCACCTCCCTTGTATATTCATACAGTAGACAGGTATACTGGTTGCCTCCCCTGTATATCCATACAGTAGACAGGTATATTGGTTGCCTCTCCTGTATATCCATAGAGTAGACAGCTATATTGGTTACCTCCCTTGTATATCCATACAGTAGACAGGTATATTGGTGGCCTCCCTTGTATATCCATATAGTAGACAGGTATATTGCTCACCTCCCCTGTATATCTATACAGTAGACAGGTATATTGGTCACCTCTCCTGTATATCCATACAGTAGACAGGTATATTGGATGCCACCCCTGTATATCCATACAGTAGACAGGTATATTGCTCACCTCCCCTGTATATCTATACAGTAGACAGGTATATTGGTCACCTCCCCTGTATATCCATACAGTAGACAGGTATATTGGTTGTTTCCCTTGTGTATCCATACAGTAGACAGGTATATTGATTGCCATCCCTGTATATCCATACAGTAGACAGATATATTGGTTACCTTCCCTGTATATCCATACAGTAGACAGGTATATTGGTTGCCTCTCCTGTATATCCATACAGTTGACAGGTATATTGGTTGCCACCCCTGTATATCCATACAGTAGACAGGTATATTGGCTGCCATCCCTGTATATCTATACAGTAGACAGGTATATTGGTTGCCTTCCCTGTATATCTATGTAGTAAACAGGTATATCGGTTGCCTCCCCTGTATATCCATGTAGTAGACAGGTATATCGGTTGCCTCCCCTGTATATCCATACAGTAGAGAGATATATTTGTTGCCTCCCCTGTATATCCAGACAGTAGACATGTATACTGATTGCCTCCCCAGGATTCATGGGCAAGTTACGGCCACCATTTCTTTTCGTTTACCAGTACGGACTGAATTAGAATTCAAATTCTGTTGGTTGATAATTCCTGCAGCCTGATTGGTTATGACAGTTTAGATCGCCATGAACAGTGGGTGTTAGATCGCCATGAACAGTGGGTGTTAGATCGCCATGAACAGTGGGTGTTAGATGGCCATGAACAGTGGGTGTTAGATCGCCATGAACAGTGGGTGTTAGATCGCCATGAACAGTGGGTGTTAGATCGCCATGAACAGTGGGTGTTTAGCCCTATTTGGACCCGGATATTCCTCAATGCAGACAATGAATCTAGATCCAAACATACAGACGATACTGTTCGTAACCTTTTTACTGTATGGACAGTCAAATTGTTGATAATTGTTGATAACCAATGTCCCCACGTGATGTTGTTTATATCACCTTGTTGATAACCAATGTCCCCACGTGATGTTGTTTATATCACCTTCGTCTGAAGTACAAACCGTATACGCACCTTAGCTCGGTCACTGTTTTTGGCTAAATAAAAAGCAATTTTCAATTATTATTGAATTATTCTTCATCATGTTTCGTATGGTTATTGGTCCGTCATATATTTCCCTGCAGCAAGGCAGTTCTAATCGTGTTTATTTTGAAATTTGTCCGATCTGTTTGAAATCAGATTTTAGCTCACTATGACAGCTTTCATTGAAACATCCGTCTCCGTCAATATCCCAACACATTATGTCTATCTAACAAACGGTACAAAATCCCCTGTGAACCATCAACAGATGCTGCAACTGGACAACGTTGAAACTCAAAACGTTCGTTTTGGTTTGAACAACTTCCATATGACTACATCGGCAATATGACTACAATGAAATGTATTTCAAGGATTATTTTAATTGCAGTAACAATGGACCCGCGTGTTTGATTTGTTATGTAAATCTTTCTTTTAGAGAGCTTTCCTATAACCTACAAGAAGTTTCCTAAACGAAGACGTCGGCGGGAAACAAAAACAACATATAACGTTGAGGTGTTAATGGTGACAGATTATTCCGTTTATCAATTGTAAGTTTTGATACAGTGTTTACCCCTTGCACGTTATTCAGTTTACCATCATGCCTCGGAAAAGACAGTAACTTAATTCACCGATATATGCCGGTGTGAAAGAAACGGTGTTCCCCACAGACCAGTGTCCGGTCTGTGTCTGGTCTCCTATGCTTACTTAGAGCGGACTCTGATATCCTAGTGACCCTTTCCAGATGCCAGTGTCCGGGCTGGGTTAAATCATAGCAAGCGGACACTCATATCTGTGAGACCACCGTTTCACTTACACTGGTACCGCAGCTACACTCCTTGGTTTTCTCTATAATCCAACTTAATCCGTAGAAGATTCTATCTTGCCCCGATAGCAGCGACAGGTTCATTGATCGGGTAGGGTTAGGTGGTATGAGTTGAAGCATACGGTAGAGAGGGCGGGGAGGGGGGAGCATGTGAGCCTAATATACCGCACTCAAGTACCGATATGATACAGAGACGGCTATTTTAAACCTATATATTTTATATATGTTAAAGGTTAAATATAGAGCCAAGTTAAACATTCATTGTCATGGCGAAAAAATCCAGGAAGAAAAATACTGAATTCGAGTCGAATGATTACAAACAACCAAGAAATAAACAGGATACCACTCAACAAATATTTGAACGTCTAAGGGTATATTATGAAGAGAAATAGCTTTCTAAGGTCAACTGTAGGACGTGATTCTCGTCGTTTCTTCGTGGCTAACTTGGCCACCTGTGAAAATCATGTCCTTGAGCAGGGTGGGATATCAATTTCGGTAAGGACTAGAGCAAATTATAAATCACGAAAATAAATAAGTAGATTTCTTCTACAAATATCTAGTCTTAGCGATATGCAGTCCTTGAAAGACGTGGTTTTTATTACATGTATATGATATTTAAAAAATGTTTCGCCGGACTGTCAGACCGCAGTCTTACACAACTGCACACATGAAGTCAACACTGTCCAAATTCATTCCTACGTACCAAATAAAAATAAAACGCCATAATGTTTCGGTGAAGGAAACGATGTCCGATAGAAAAAAATGCCCGGCTCGAATCTGTTAGCCTAACCAGGACATAAGATACCATCATGTCTTGTTGATTTATTTGCAATTCTCTGTTTGAAGCCTTTGTCCATTATGATTTCATTTCTATCTTCTTTCCAATACGGTGTAGGTAATAGATATACAGAACTCGGAATCTTGACGGGTTCGCAGCGTTTGGACAGTTGTCGTTCTTCGTCTGGCTGTGTTATACAAATGGTGTTGAGCTCAACACCAATCGATGGTGTTGAATTCAGACCTACAGCATATGTCCCTAACACCTTTAATTGTTGACCCAGTATCAGCACGTTTCAGTTAAACCCAACATATGGTGTTCACTCATTTATACCACCCTTTACTGGTGTTGACAACGCCATTATTAGTTGTTGAACTGGTCCCAACAATATTGTCTAGTGTTCACAATGGTTAACACCATTTCTCAACACCACTTTTTGGTGTTAACCCTACCTAGCAAGGATGGGGGGGGGGGGCTATCTCCGGAACGTCAAAAAATGGAGAGCTGAACTACCGTAACTTTATAGTTGATCATATTGGGGTCATTTTAAGCCTACTTGTATAACCCCCCGAGCAGAGGATCATGAGTAAATTCAAGATGGCGCCCAAGTGGGGTCCCAGAAAAGTGACGTTTTGGTCATATTTCTCCAAAATTTCGGCTTTTCCGCGTTGAAAAGTGAGCAAAAACTATTTTATTTCACATCACATTAATATTTACTAATTTATCTTGCAGTTTTTGCGGAGAAATTGCATAAATAAAAAAATCGGAAAATCTGACTGAAAAAGCGATAAAAAATGCCGTTTTTGAAAATGACGTCACTGTGACGTCATCAAAGCGGCCATCTTGGATTTTTTACATTTTGTGGTAGAGCTTGACCCAAGTGTGCTAAATTTCAGCCCCCTAGCTCAACGGGTAAGAAAAATAATTAGGGCGAGATGCCCCCAGGCCACAACAGGTCCCAAAAAGCCCAGGCCAGATAGGGTTAACCAAAACTCAACACCAAAAATCTATAGTTAAAATTTTAATACTTACCGGTATTCGTATCCATATAATAATCACACTTTTAACGGAAGTCAAGCATAAATGAATTAACTGCACCTTTTCCGTTATTCTTAGTTGGTTTGATAAAGCGACCGCCATCACGGACCCAGAAAAACACACCCAGACAAAGTCATCTATACAGCAATACTACGCCTTTATTTTAAACGGGGTAAGTAACGGGATAAGCAACTAAGTAACGGGGTAAGTAACTAGGTAACGGGGTAAGTTACTAGGTAACGGGGTAAGTAACGGGGCAAGTAACGCTAATCAAAATCCTTGTGAGTCACGATATTAATATAGTTCATTTTCTTCATATTAGCATATTAAATATTCAGTCCGATGTTACATAATTCGTTATTACACAATATAAATTGCATGCCGGTTAAACACTTTTCTGAACGAATATTCGAAGTTTGTTCTCTGAACACATGTTCAGGCGGAAACATGTTTACGATTTGAACACATTTCTCGTTTAGGCGATACAACCTTCCTGGTGTAGGTGTAGTTACAATAACACACGAAAATCTCCTTTAGGTGTTAAGTTAGTAAAGTCAAAAATTAGTTTCGTTTAATTCTGTAAAATTAACACTGGGCCCATCCGCAGTATGTGTTTGACGGCAAATTTTGAGATCGAGAACGAGGCCGTCGACGTCACGGATCAACTGAGACACGTGGTTCAGGGGATTTCTAGAAAGTCGAACATATCTGGTCGAGGATGAATATTCCTACTCTGTAACGGTTAGCTGACTTTTTAGGGCATGTGAACTACGCCTATTCGTGTGGCGAGGCGATGTGGAGATGGAAACTTCGCTCATGCAGCTGAAAGCTCGCGATAAGAATGTATGTAATTTACTGTGGCAGTACCAATGCCAAGTTTGGTTTTCTGCATTCAGAGACGGGGGGTAATAAGAACCAGGAAAATTTGTTATTTAAATACGTGGATGCGCGTTCTACCGAGTGACAGATTGTCGTGTTAGTTGTTGAGGGAAACCCTTTCATGCTTTAAATAGTGAGCCAATGGGAAATCTCATTTTAATTCAAAATTGCGTGGGTCGAACGACCACTCGCTGGAGAAGTGAATGTGTTCTGTCACTGTCTGTTAATACCTGAATTAACATAGTCATACAGTCCAGTTAAAGGTCAGAGTCAAAAGTGACGTAAAACAGCGTCGGCTGACGTTCGACCTTTGGGATTTCGTCTGTTTTTGGCTTTTTCGTAAACATTTTTGCATGAATTTTTTAATAGATCTAAAATTTGACACATTGAACCAAACGAATCGAAAGTTTCCAAAGTCATTATTTGTTCAAGGTGTCATATTTTAGATACATTAAAATATCCACGATAAAATGTAAACGATACAGCAAAAAAATAAAATAAAATAAATTAAAACAATAGAAAACACACAAAAAACCTCAGCAGAATTAAATAAATTTTATATTTGGCTTTCCTAACGTAACACCTAAGAAAGTCTTCGGTATGTTAACGTAATTACTCCTGTGTCATGTTGATAAAGATCTAATTCTATAACACTTGTGTCTATAACAACTTGCTAACCGTGCAATTATTGATTGTTTTAGCACGGGTTTGTGAAATGTACAAATGTCAACTGCAGGTGTCCATTGGGAGATTCTATTTCACAAGGCGGGAGAGGAAGGAGTCGTCGCTTCATACAATCGAATAAAAGCACAAATGAATTACAAGATGGAATTTCTTTCTCAAGTTTAACTGCTGTTTTCATCGTGAAATTGATTAACAAATTAAAGCGACCCAAATGGACCTAAATCCAAGTATTTCCACAGAGCCTGGCTCAACTGACAGAAAAACTCTCCATTTGAGAGACCACATAAACTCGTCCACTGACATTGGCACGATGCCACCCGAGACGAGAGCATCGTGACAATATCAGTGGACGAGTTTTGCTAAAACAGGGGGGAAAGGTTGTTAAAGGTTAAAATATATATTCAACCTTTCATTATAATCTTTCTTGATAATCAATTTGGGTAGTGCAATAGAATAGAAAAAATGTTTTCAAAGGCATGCTCAATGGTTATTTTACGCACGGTTAGTGTGGAAAAGATTACAAATTTCAGGGCGCGGGCTTCGTCCTTGCCATATAATATAAACTTTCCCACACTAAAAAGTGCGTAAAATAATCAATGAGCACGCCTATGAAAACATTATTTCTTAAACACCTATAAGCATTAGATTTGCATTGTTGTTTCTAAGGTGTTTATTATTTATCATCCACAGATGGATCTTCGCTATAAGAATATTAACGAAACGGATATCGCATTTAATATCCTATTCAGTGGATTGTTTATCGTAGAAGTGAGTATCTGTTCTTTAAATTTCCATCTTGAATCACGAGATTAATAAAACAAGCTCTATTTTTATCTCGTCATTGGTGATATATTTATAATTGGAAGATGTAGGAGTAGTATATATAACGGGTTTAAGGTCCCCTTCTCCCCGGATGTAACTATGACGTCACAACTTCCTATGGTGGCGCCATCTGTACACTTTGGATGCAGGGGAGGTCACGGGGAGGTCACAGAGGTCAAGTGCAGTATAGTTCCGGCAGAAGGACCAAAAGCTACCTCCAGCACAGGAGAGTTCCAATTGTTGGAGGGAATGTATTCATCCGCGGTGATCCGGTCTGGCAGCGGTTTCGGCGGTGATTCGGTCTCGGGAAAAAGCTTCCGCGGAGAAAAAGTAGTCCCTAGATAAAATGGTCCGATGGGGTCGAGTGAGGTATCAAAGTGAAGCATTCGTGAAGGGGCATCTAATGGGCTGGGTGGGGGTTGAAATATCGGCATTCTGCGCATGCGCGGTGGCCCAAGGGTATGGAAATAGACGTTTTGGGATGTAGGGGAGCCACTAATGGTCCAATGGGTCGAGTGAGGTATCAAAGTGAAGCCTATGTGAGGGGGCATCTGATGGGCTGGGTGTGGGGTTGAACTATCGGCATTCTGCGCATGCGCGGTGGCCCAAGGGTATGAAAATAGACGTGTTGGAGCTAGGGGAGCCACTAATGGGCCAATGGGGTCGAATGAGGTATCAAAGTGAAGCTTATGTGAGGGGGCATCTAATGGGCTGGGTGTGGGGTTGAAATATCGGCATTCTGCGCATGCGCGGTGGCCCAAGGGTATGGAAATAGACGTTTTGGAGCTAGGGGAGCCACTCATGGGCCAATGGGATCGAGTGAGGTATCCATGTGAAGCTTATGTGAAGGGGCATCTGATGGACTGGGTGTGGGGTTGAAATAGCGTCATTCTGCGCATGCGCGGTGGCCAAAGGTATGAAAATAGCCGTTTTGGGATGTAGGGGAGCCCCTGTTGGTCCAATGGAGTCGTATGAGGTATCCATGTGAAGCCTATGTGAGGGAGCATCTGACTGGACTAGTGGCTCGAGCGTTGTCACCATTCTGCGCATGCGCAGACAGGGAATTGTGGGAAAAGGGTATGGAAATAGACCTTTTGGGATGTAGGGGAGCCCCTAATGGTCCAATGGGGTTGAGTGAGGTATCAAAGTGAAGCCTATGTGATGGGGCATCCAGTCATGGGTGGGTGCATGTAAAATTTTTCCTGAAAAAAAAAAAATACGGAACACGGACTTTATCGAAAAATCCGGCAAAATGCCTATATGGGGTATGGGGGGTATATAGGTCGCCGGGCTTAACGGGGCTTGCCTATCAATAGAGTTATCTCCCCCTAGTTCCAGGGTGGGTGTATGTAAAATTTTTCCTGAAAAAATACGGAACACGGACTTTATCCTAAATTACGGGAAAATGCCTATATGGGGTATGGGGGGTATAGGACCATCCTGGGAAACCTACTTCTCCACATTTGCGGTATAGGTTGTGGGGTCTCGTTTTCTTAGTCTCGTCAAGACAAACATGATAGGAAGTGTCCCGGAGCGAATCGGTGAAATTTTTGAAAAAAGTCGCCGAGACCCATATAGTCCCATACTGGGGGTATAGGACCAATGTTTGTCCCCCTGGGAAACCTACTTGTAGACATTTGCGGTATAGGTTGTGGGGTCTCGTTTTCTTAGTCTCGTCATTTAGAACATGATAGGAAGTGTCCCGGAGCGAATCGGTGAAATTTTTGAAAAAAGTCACCGAGACCCATATAGACCCATATAGGCCCATACTGGGGTATAGGACCAATGTTTGTCCCCCTGGGAAACCTACTTCTAGACATTTGCGGTAGGGTTGTTTGGATTTGTTTTTCACGTCTCGTCATTTAGAACATGATAGGAAGTGTCCCGGAGCGAATCGGTGAAATTTTTGAAAAAAGTCACCGAGACCCATATAGCCCCATATAGTCCCATACTGGGGGTATAGGATCAATGTTTGTCCCCCTGGGAAACCTACTTCTATACATTTGCGGTAGGGTTGTTTGGATTTGTTTTTCACGTCTCGTCATTTAGAACACGATAGGAAGTGTCGCGGAGCGAATCGGTGAAATTTTTGGAAAAAGTCACCGAGGCCTGGGTAGGCTCATAGAGACCCATATACTGGAGTATACGCCCAATGTATGTATAAATCCATACTGGGTGGACGTGTTGGGATCTAGGTGGGCCACTAATGGTTCAATGGTGTCGTATGAGGTCTTATTTTGAAGCTCTCATGCAGGAGCACTTCACTACACTAATGGTTCGTCCGTGTTCAATAGTCTGCGCATGCGCAGCCTGGTCGTAGTAGAGAAAGCAGGAATTTTTGGGGTATGTGGGTGTGTGTTTGGGGTAGATATGGGCTATTCACGGTTCGAATGGGTCGTGTGAGGTATCAATGTGAAGCTTGTGTGGGGTAGAGTCAGAATGGCATGTGGGTGTGTGTTTGGGGTAGAGATCGACCGCTATGGGTCCGAATGGGTCATGGAAGGTGTCAAAGTGAAGCTTGTGTGGGTTAGAGTCAGAATGGTGTGTTTTTAAGTGCAAGTCGCGTTAATCTGCGCATGCGCAGTTGGTTGTAGTAAGTAAAGTGGCCATTTTGGGGCAGTACATGAAGGTATTTGGGGTCGAGATGGGCTATTCACGGTTCGAATGCGTCCTGGAAGGTGTCATCTTGTAGCTCTCGGGGTGTAGACCCCGATTTGAGGGCTGTTCACGTCACCTGTGACGTCATCGGTGACGTCATCAGTACGAGTAGTAAGTAAAGTGGGTATTTTGGGGCAGTGAAAGGAAGGTATTTGGTGAAGAGATGGACCATCCTTGGTCCGAATGCGTCCTGGGAGGTGTCATTTCGTAGCTCTCGGGGTGTAGGCCCCGATTTGGGGGCTGTTCGCAGCATCTGTGACGTCATTGGTGACGTCATCAGTACGAGTAGTAGCGAAAGTGTGCATTTTGGGGCAGTGAAGGAAGGTATTTGGGGTAGGGATGCTTCATCCTCAGTCCGAATGCGTCGTGTGGGGTGTCATCTTGTAGTTTTCGGCGTGCAGACCTCGATTTGAGGGCTGCCCACAGCATCTGTGACGTCATTGGTGACGTCATCAGTAGGAGTAGTAGCGAAAGTGAGCATTTTGGGGCAGTGAAGGATGGTATTTGGTGTAGAGATGGACCATCCTTGGTCCGAATGCGTCATGGGAGGTGTCATGTTGTAGCTCTCGGGGTGTAGACCCCAATTTGAGAGATAGCCACAGCATCTGTGACGTCATTGGTGACGTCATCAGTACGAGTAGTAGCGAAAGTGGACATTTTTTAGCAGTGAAGGATGTTACTTGATGTAGACATGGACCACCCGCGGTGCGAATGCGTCGTGTGAGGTGTCATCTTGTAGCAACGCCCACCAACGCCATTCTTAATGCTTCAACGCCCTGGTGAAATAGCTCAGAAGCTCTGATATTCCATGGAATTGTCACTAATTCTTCGAAATGCAGTGACGCCCGTCAACGCCCGTCGTTACACCTTAACACTCTAACATAACGCCATGATATAGACCGGAGAGAAAATAACAACAGCAACAACAACAGCAAGGATGACACATGAGAGAACAACAACAAGAAGAAGTATTTTCATATAGTTTATTCTCCCCAATATTACATCATACCCACGCTGGGGGAGCCGCGTTGGGTATATTTACAATTCAAGAAGATTCTTGTCCAATCAGAGGCCACCATTTGTATCTGTCATATTCGTTCCTGCCCGTTAGATGTATTCTCGCCTACTCTTGTCCAATCAGAAGTCGCCATTTCAGAAAGTTCCATCTTGGGCCATGTTCGCTCTGAACCGTTTGTTCTAATCGTCATCGGGTAGGCCAGGATACCGTTGAGGAAACATATCCTCAGATAGTTATACCGAATCTGTGCTGTATTATACCACATGAATAACAACAAGTTCAGCAATATTCATACAGTTTATTATCCCCAATGTTACATCATACCCAGGCTGGGGGAGCCGCCCTGGGTATGTTTAGTATGTTCACAGCAAAACAAATTGAAATATCAAACACCATGTTTTATTATTTAACTCACCGTCACATTAGGTACAAGTGTTTACTGAGCTCAAGTCAACGATCAGCATGTAGACATATAGAGTATGTACGGCATGTTATGGTATTCATCAGTGCACGGGTGACGCGTTCAACCGATGGGTTGGTCGGTCAGCTTGGTCACGAAAAACGTAACATTGGTGACCCTCTCCACTGTTCACTTGGTGTTGGGGCGTTGTTGTTGGGCCCATTTGAAGGGATCCACGGTGTCCAGTTTCTCCAGCATCGTCTCTCGTGACACACTATCCGTGATGGTAAACGGTTGGTCAAATACCCGGATGTTACTGCTCGTGTAAAAGTATCGGACTTGGTCTGTCTCCTTATGGCGCAGCACATAACCAAACGCCAGATTTAATTTGAAGGACGTAGCTTGGTCGTTGAAGACGGCTTCCATGTAGCTGCGTAGACGGGCGAGGTCGGTCAGTCGGAAATTGTAGATGTTTTGAATAGGGCGATGACGGTAGAAACAGTGCCGGATCATGGGCCAATGGCGCCGATAAATGTCGCTCACTGGATGGGCGTCCTGTAAGAGACCGCTAGGAGCATTTATGGACTCGTCCAGAAAACGTTCGATGTCGTCAGGCGTATGACTCGAAACCGTAACGCTGGGGTCCGGCTGGATATTCAGGCCCTCCTGGACCGTGGGTATAGGCAGGCTCTTCGTCATCGCATCACCAGTGGCGTTCGTCTACCCGGGTTCATCTTCACTGGGTCTGACCTTCCGCGGTTCCTCTTTAGTGGAAAGTTGTCGCCCAAACCGTAGAGACGGGGCATGCATCAAACGTTAGTGCTGTCTAAACCGACTGGGTCGTTTGAAGAGTCGACCACAATCATTACATAGTATCGTCGCACCCGCGTGGAGTACCCTCTCATGACGCAGTAATTATCCTCCCGATTGAATGACCGTGCGCAGATTATACAAGTATACCGTGCATCGTTGTGGATGGAGGCCTCGTGGCGTCGTAAATTATCTAGACGAGTAAACATCTTCTGGCAAGTTGTGCAAGTGAACATCTTGGTGGTTGACAGAGTGTCTGATGAAACGGCCAGGCCGCTTCCCTTTTATAGCACGCTAGCTGGTGATCTATTTTTAGCACATTCAGTTCAACTATCCCCAAGTCGAGGGCCGAGCCGTGACATCTTCGGTAACCTCCGTGTCTCTTCGGTCACCTCCGTAACGTCAACGATCAACATGTAGACATATAGAGTATGTACGGCATGTTACGGTATTCATCAGTGCATGAGTGACGCATTCAGCCGATTGGGGTGGTCGGTCAGCTTGGTAACGAAAAACGTAACATTGGTCACACTCTCCACTGTCCACTTGGTGTTGGGGCGTTGTTGCTGGGCCCATTCCAAGGGATCCACGGTGTCCAGTTTCTCCAGCATCGTCTCTAGCGACGCCCGGTTAATGGTAAACGGTTGGTCAAATACCCGGATGTTACTGCTCGGGTAAAAATATCGGGCTTGGTCTGTGTCCTTATGCTGCGGCACATAACCAAACACCAGATTTAATTTGAAGGACGTAGCTTGGTCATTGAAGATGGCTTCCACGTAGTTGCGTAGACGGGTGAGGTCAGTCAGTCGGAAATTGTAGATATCTTGAATAGGGCGATGACGGTAGAAACATTGCCGGATCATGGGCCAATGGCGCCGATAAATGTCACTCACTGGATGGCCTTCGTGTGACAGATCGCTGGGAACATTTATGGGTTCGTCCACGAAGTGTACTTTGCCCTCCACGTCGTACAAAATCTGGCCCAAGGTCTTGTCGTCGGAATTTGACTGTTGAATTAGGGCGACATCATCATCGTCCCTCGTGCGATGGGTGGGAGTTCCCCCTGTTTCGATATTGATGCCTACGGGCTCTTCTACCTGCAAACGTGGCTGCGGAACTGGGTGTCGTGTGCGTTGGTGTCGCAGCAACTGACTGGTCAGTTTGAAAAGCCGACCACATTCTTCGCATGGACGGTTGGGTACTTCATGGCGTACACGTGTGTGGCGCTGTAAATGATCCGGGCGCTGAAACGACAGTGTACATATCGTACAGTTATACCGGGCGGTTCCTTCGTGCTTGGTAGCCTCATGGCGGCACAAGTCGTGCAGACGAGTGAATGATTTCGAGCACGTAGTACAAGTGAACATCTTGGTGGTTGACAGAGTGTCTGATGAAACGGCCAGGCCGCTTCCCTTTTATAGCACGCTAGCTGGTATCATGTTCGGGCACCTCCGTGTCTCTTCGGTGATCTCCGGTGTAAAGGTTTCCACCGCGGTGGAAACCTTGCGCGCGCTGGGGTCAAAGGTCAGTTCCGGTCACGTGAACGGAAGCGGAAGTGACCTCACAGAGGTCATATGCAAATGTCACTTCCGAGATCTGAGCTCCACAGGCTTTGAGCTCCAAGAGCTCCGATCCAAGAGCTCTGCCACACGGGAGTTCCCACCACCACCACCGGGCGTTGACGCCCATTTGCGCGCCGGGGTCAAAGGTCAGTTCCGGTCACGTGACACGGGACACGGAGGTCACCGAAGATGTCACGGAGATCACCGAAGAAACACGGAGGTGCCCGAACATGATACCAGCTAGCGTGCTATAAAAGGGAAGCGGCCTGGCCGTTTCATCAGACACTCTGTCAACCACCAAGATGTTCACTTGTACTACGTGCTCGAAATCATTCACTCGTCTGCACGACTTGCGCCGCCATGAGGCTACCAAGCACGAAGGAACCGCCCGGTATAACTGTACGATATGTGCACTGTCGTTTCAGCGCCCGGATCATTTACAGCGCCACACACGTGCACGCCATGAAGTACCCAAGCGTCCATGCGAAGAATGTGGTCGGCTTTTCAAGCTGACCAGTCAGTTGCTGCGACACCAACGCACACGACACCCTGTTCCGCAGCCACGTTTGCAGGTAGAAGAGCCCGTAGGCATCAATATCGAAACAGGGGGAACTCCCACCCATCGCACGAGGGCCGATGATGATGTCGCCCTAATTCAACAGTCAAATTCCGACAAGACCTTGGGCCAGATTTTGTACGACGTGGAGGGCAAAGTACACTTCGTGGACGAACCCATAAATGTTCCCAGCGATCTGTCACACGAAGACCATCCAGTGAGTGACATTTATCGGCGCTATTGGCCCATGATCCGGCAATGTTTCTACCGTCATCGCCCTATTCAAGATATCTACAATTTCCGACTGACTGACCTCACCCGTCTACGCAACTTCGTGGAAGCCATCTTCAATGACCAAGCTACGTCCTTCAAATTAAATCTGGCGTTTGGTTATGTGCTGCAGCATAAGGACACAGACCAAGCCCGATATTTTTTACCCGAGCAGTAACATCCGGGTATTTGACCAACCGTTTACCATCATTAACCGGGCGTCGCTAGAGACGATGCTGGAGAAACTGGACACCGTGGATCCCTTGGAATGGGCCCAGCAACAACGCCCCAACACCAAGTGAACAGTGGAGAGTGTGACCAATGTTACGTTTTTCGTTACCAAGCTGACCGACCACCCCCATCGGCTGAATGCGTCACTCATGCACTGATGAATACCATAACATGCCGTACATACTCTATATGTCTACTTGTTGATCGTTGACGTTACGGAGGTGACCGAAGAGACACGGTGGTTACCGAAGATGTCACGGCTCGGCCCTCGACTTGGGGATAGTTGAACTGAATGTGCTAAAAATAGATCACCAGCTAGCGTGCTATAAAAGGGAAGCGGCCTGGCCGTTTCATCAGACACTCTGTCAACCACCAAGATGTTCACATGCACAACTTGCCAGAAGATGTTTACTCGTCTAGATAATTTACGACGCCACGAGGCCTCCATCCACAACGATGCACGGTATACTTGTATAATCTGCGTACGGTCATTCAATCGGGAGGATAAATTACTGCGTCATGATAGGGTACTCCACGCGGGTGCGACGATACTATGTAATGATTGTGGTCGACTCTTCAAACGACCCAGTCGGTTTAGACAGCACCAACGTTTGATGCATGCCCCGTCTCTACGGTTTGGGCGACAACTTTCCACTAAAGAGGAACCGCGGAAGGTCAGACCCAGTGAAGATGAACCCGGGGAGACGAACGCCACTGGTGATGCGATGACGAAGAGCCTGCCTGTACCCACGGTCCAGGAGGGCCTGGATATCCAGCCGGACCCCAGCGTTACGGTTTCGAGTCATACGCCTGACGACATCGAACGTTTTCTGGACGAGTCCACAAATGTTCCTAGCGGTCTCTTACAGGACGCCCATCCAGTGAGTGACATTTATCGGCGCCATTGGCCCATGATCCGGCACTGTTTCTACCGTCATCGCCCTATTCAAGACATCTACAATTTCCGACTGACCGACCTCGCCCGTCTACGCAGCTACATGGAAGCCGTCTTCAATGACCAAGCTACGTCCTTCAAATTGAATCTGGCGTTTGGTTATGTGCTGCGGCATAAGGAGACAGACCAAGTCCGATACTTTTGCCCGAGCAGTAACATCCGGATATTTGACCAACGGTTTACCATCACGTATAGGGCGTCACGAGAGACGATGCTGGAGAAACTGGGCACCGTGGATCCCTTGAAATGGGCCCAACAACAACGCCCCAACACCAAGTGGACAGTGGAGAGGGTACCAATGTTACGTTTTTCGTGACCAAGCTGACCGACCAACCCATCGGTTGAACGCGTCACCCGTGCACTGATGAATACCATAACATGCCGTACATACTCTATATGTCTACATGCTGATCGTTGACTTGAGCTCAGTAAACACTTGCACCTAATGTGCCGGTGCGTTAAATAATAAAACATGGTGTTTGATATTTCAATTTGTTTTGCTGTGAACATACTAAACATACCCAGGGCGGCTCCCCCAGCCTGGGTATGATGTAACATTGGGGATAATAAACTGTATGAACATTGCTGAACTTGTTGTTATTCATGTCGTATAATACAGCACAGATTCGGTATAACTATCTGAGGATATGTTTCCTCAACGGTATCCTGACCTGCCCGATCACGATTAGAACAAACGGTTCAGAGCGAACATGGCCGAAGATGGAACTTTCTGAAATGGCGACTTCTGATTGGACAAGAGTAGCCGAGAATACATCTAACGGATAGGAACGAATATGACAGATACAAATGGTGGCCTCTGATTGGACAAGAATCTTCTTGAATTGTAAATATACCCAACGCGGCTCCCCCAGCGTGGGTATGATGTAACATTGGGGAGAATAAACTATATGAAAAAATTTCTTGTTGTTGTTGTTCTCTCATGTGTCATCCTTGTTGTTGTTGTTGCTGTTGTTATTCTCTCTCCGGTCTATATCATGGCGTTATGTTAGAGTGTTAAGGTGTAACGACGGGCGTTGGCGGGCGTCACTGCATTTCGAAGAATTAGTGACAATTCCATGGAATATCAGAGCTTCTGAGCTATTTCACCAGGGCGTTGAAGCATTAAGAATGGCGTTGGTGGGCGTTGCTACAAGATGACACCTCACACGACGCATTCGCACCGCGGATGGT
>JAVTVY010051150.1:0-25424 GCA_036873755.1 Hanleya hanleyi
TACGAGTGGATTCTTCATTATTACACCTACACCTGGAGCCAATAAGCCGTGGCGAATTATTTAGAGTGAATTCATTACACTGGTGTCAGAAGTGGGATACCAATTCTATTTGGTATCCAGAGATTTGAACCCTAGACGTAGTGGTTAAACACAATTTGCAACGAAATTATCTAGCCTAGTGGATACTATGGCCGATAGCCCAGATCCTGAAATTATCATAAGGGGGCAAGATGATACTGAAGAGGGACAGGGAGATATGCCCCCAGCTTCAAGCGGAGCTGGTGGAAATATACATGACACTGATGCTGACAGTGACGTAGAGCAGGATAGCATAGTCATTGAGAGACATGATGGGGGAGATGTAGACCATGATGTAAGAAATGCAGACAGGCAACCTCCCAAATCTGCTGGGTGGGGGGTAAGGCTGAAACCTGAGCCTTTTGATGGGACTGGAGATTGGGCTGAATATTTTTCACATTTTTCAAACTGTGCAGAATTGGGAAACTGGACCGAAAGAGAGAAGGCTTTAGCCCTAGCAGCTAGCCTCCGGGGCATGGCTAGGACATACTATATAGGCTTAACCTTAGGAGAAAGACAATCTTTTCCCCAATTAAGCGGCAAGCTAGAGCAGAGATTTGGGAGCTCCCGTCAACAAACTAGGTGGCTATCAAAGCTAGAGGGGAGATACAGACTATCGGAAGAGTCCATTGCATCCTTTGGGGATGAATTAAGACAAATGGCTCAGAAGGCCTACCCATCCCTCGACGCCAGGGCACAGGAGGCGTTGGCCTTAAATCAGCTGTATAAATCCATTTCTCTCGAGATGAAATGTCGTTGTATAGACAAAGAATGTCATACTGTAGCTGAAGCAGCTGAAGTAATTGAGCGCTTTGAAGCGATCCTTGATGGCAAGGACAAACGGAAGTCTGTACGATTTGTCAAAGTTGGATCAGAAAATGACCAAATTAATAACCCAAGGGAAGTTGAAATATCTGCAATTGAAGGGGTCCTGAAGCGTTTAGATATGCTGGAAAAGAGAGGACGTCAAGGGCGGTTCAATTCACGCCCTCCTAAACGAAGCAGGGATAATAAATGCTATCTATGTGACTCCCCCGATCATTTTGTTAGAGGATGTCCGCTTAATCCCCGAGCAACAGAGGGAGCCACCTTCCCGAATGAACAGGGAAATGGTTCCCCGTCTGCTCAGTAGGCCAGGGGTTGACGGGCGAGACGAGGCCTCAAAATAGCTGTGTAGGTGAAGATAAACAGGGTTTGATAGAAGACAATACACCAATTATAGCTGAGAGTCTAGAGGGGGCATCAGGGGTGCAAAAGGGAACTATACGTTCTGGCCAGGCATCTATTGGAGGTGATAAGTGGGACAATGGGCTCTTTGCCAAGGGATGGATAGCTGACAAAGGAGAGCAGGTTAACTTCCTGATAGATAGTGGGTCGACATTATCTTTATTGTCCAAACCGATCTTTGATAAGGCGCATGTGGCATTACGGGGAGGTTTGCATCATGATAAGACGGTAAACATTATGGGAGCAAATGGTGAACGGCTGAAGTCTTATGGATATGTTGACATTCAACTATTACTAGGGAAAAACCACTACGTCCATGAGTTTGTGATTTGTGACATCAGTGTAGAGGCAATCCTTGGACAAGATTTCCTTCTTAAGCATGTGAATGCTATTGACTATAAGTGGCTGACACTACGAACACCGGCAATGGATATACCCTGTTGGATACGGAGTGAAGCAGAGATGACATGTCAGGTGCAAATAAAACATTTGTCAACAGTTCCTGCCCATGCTATTGCATGGGTAATGGTGAAAATACCTAGGAGTGAGTATCTGGCTCCATTGGCTCTCTTGGAACCATCAGAAGAGCTAATGCAGAATCAGAACATTAGAATGATACAAGGTGTTGTTCAGACGGGACTACAGGAGCAGTCAGTGCAAGTGGTTAACTTTAGTGAAAATGAAATAATCTTGTATCCAAATTCCAGGTTGGGGATATGCAGATCGTGTTATGATGAACCTAGTTCAATCTCTGAAGTACCTTCAAACCAGGTTCAGTCAGTCCAATCCAAATCCACAGATTTACCACAGCATCTGATGGAGATGTGGGAGAGAAGTACTACCTATCTCTCGGCAGAAGAGAGTAGAGCATTCTCTAATTTACTGATACGATTTCAATCTGTGTTCTCTGCATCACCGGGTGACCTTGGTAGAACAGACAGAGTTCTAGAACAGACAGAATAGAATTAACACAGGAACAGCAGCGCCTATAAGGCAGCCACCACGGCGACTCCCCATTGCTAAACAGGAAATTGAGAAACAGGAAGTTGCAAAGATGTTGGATCGTGGTGTAATCAAACCTTCCACAAGTCCATGGGCTTCACCGGTCGTTCTCATTAAAAAGAAGGATTTGACAACTAGATTTTGTTTAGACTATAGACGTCTAAATGATGTGACGATAAAGGACGCCTACCCACTGCCTAGAGTGGATGAATGTCTGGACTCTCTTAGTGGATCAAAATGGTTTTGCTGCATGGATTTAAACTCAGGCTTCTGGCAAATCGGCATGACTCCAGAGGATCAGGAGAAGACAGCATTTGCTACGAGACAAGGATTGTACCAGTTCTGTGTTATGCCATTCGGCCTTGCAAATGCTCCCTCCACATTTGAGCGTCTAATGGAGGATGTTCTGAGAGGGCTCCAGTGGGAGGAATGCCTAGTATACAGTGATGACATCGTAGTCCCTGGTAAAACATTTCAGGAAACCCTCCGTAGACTTGAGCATGTTTTCGAGAGGCTTGAGGAGGCAAATCTCAAACTGAAGCCTTCAAAGTGTACCTTCTTCCAAAAGTCTGTTCATTTTCTGGGACATGTAGTATCTGAGGATGGGGTACGTACTGATCCAGAAAAATTATCCGCGATTCATGACTGGCCACAACCTGAAAATGTCAAGCAGGTGCGTAGCTTCCTCGGTTTGTGTTCCTACTACCGCCGATTTGTTCAAGGCTTTGCAGGAATAGCAAGACCTTTGCACAAACTAACTGAGAAGGGGTCCCACTTTCATTGGGCACAAAGTTGCCAAAATGCTTTCGAGGAACTAAAGACAGCACTAACATCGTCACCAGTGTTAGCATATCCGCTCCCAGGACATCCATTCATCCTGGACACTGATGCCAGTGACACTGCTGTCGGAGCAGTGCTATCCCAGGAACAAGAAGGCGAACAAAGAGTAATAGCATATATGAGCAAAACGATCAATAAACATGAACGATCCTACTGCACAACACGGAAAGAACTCTTAGCTGCAGTCACTGCTCTAAAACATTTCCACCCTTACTTATATGGACAGAAAGTTCTCCTGCGTACGGACAATGCAGCTGTAAGTTGGATGAAAAGTCTGCACAACCCTACTGGGCAAGTCGCTCGGTGGCTACAGGGGATGGAAACATATGACATTGAAGTGAAACATAGAGCAGGGAGGAGTCACGCGAATGCTGATGCATTATCGAGGCGGCCATGCAAAGTCTGTGCTCGACATGAAACTGCGAGTAATGAAGCTCAAGAGGAAGCAGACACAGTGGGTGAAGCAGCAAATAATGTGAGTGCCCTCGGTGAAAGTGATTCGGATTATGACTTTGAGACAGTACGGGTGACGACAAGAAGTAGTCCAAAGTCAACTAATGATTTGAAAGATCACCAGCTTGTTCTTGATTCTTGGAGTCCTGAGGCAATCAGACAGCAGCAGCTGGAGGATCCTAGCATAGGGCCCATCATCATTGCTCTTGAAGACTCCAACTGTAGACCAGAGTGGTCAGCAATATCACACCTATCATCGTCATTGAAAACGATTTGGCGGCACTGGGACAGACTGCATCTCCTTGGAGGGATGTTATACAGAGAATTTGTCACTGATGAGAAGAACAGTACTTACCAGTTAGTTGTTCCTGAGGGTTGCAAACAAGATGTGCTGCGGTTGCATCATGATATTCCAACAGCTGGACATTTAGGAGGTAGTAAAACACTCAGTAAGATTCAACAGGCATTTTATTGGCCTGCTATGAGAGCAGACGTGGACAGGTACTGCCAGCAATGTGATTTGTGCACTGCTAAGAAAACACCCAGAGATCAAGGAAGGGCTCCACTAGGTCAGTGCCAGGTAGGAGCATCAATGGAGAAGTTGGCTCTTGATATACTCGGTCCTCTCCCCTTGACCAGGAAAGGAAATAAGTTCCTGTTGGTCATTACTGACTGTTTTACCAAGTGGACAGAAGCCATACCCTTGCCTGATCAGGAAGCAAGGACTGTGGCACGGGCATTGGTGGATGAATTCATATGCCGATTTGGAACACCCTTACAGATTCATTCTGATCAAGGCAGTAACTTTGAGTCTCACCTGTTCAAGGCTCTAAGCGACCTCCTACAAATAGATAAAACTCGGACTACTAGCATGCGGCCACAGGCAAATGGCAATGCAGAACGCTTCAACAGGACACTAGGTTCTATGTTGACTATGTACTGTGAAAAGGAGCATAGGAGATGGGATGAGTTCCTGTGCCAGGTCATGATGGCTTACAGGGCGTCAAAACATTCAAGCCCAAATCTGTCTCCAAATATGATGGTTTTCGGACGGGAGGTAACACTTCCGATGCAAGCATTCACAAGTCAACCACATGACAGTACTGGTGGCGCAATCAGTGAGGACACTTATGTTTTGGACTTGCAGGAGGCATTGTATAAAGCGCATCAGGTAGCACGCAAGGCAATGAAGAAAAATGCGGAATACCAAAAGCGGCACTATGACTTACGGGCTAAAAAGCGAAAGCTCGAGTCAGGTCAACCAGTTTGGCTATACGACCCAGCTCGTAAAGTTGGGGTGTGCCATAAACTCACCTCCAAATGGAAGGGGCCTTACATCATTCTTAGGAAAATTGATGACATTACTTACCTGGTTAAGAAGTCACCCAAGCAACAAGCGAAGGCCTTCCACATTGATAGGCTTATGCCATACAGGGGTAAAAGGCCACCAAGCTGGTTTGTAACCATGAAGCCAGCTAATGGTTAGCGGCGAAAGGCCCTTCTGCAGAGATTTTGAACAAACTAGGTTAAATGTAAATCATTGAGATTCAGAGAAACTATTGGACTACAAGGATGAACACCTACAAATCTAGATAAGAGGGGTGGGATACCTCTCTGGAATTAAAAATGGAACTCCGGAGTTATTTTGGTAGCAGTGGGTTTGGGACTGATCACCCTATAAGCTTGGTCTACCATGGTTAAGAATTGTAGGTGAAAAAGGGTTGTCCTTTGGGGAGGCAGTCTGGGACTGCAAGTTCAAGCAAACTCTGGATGATGGTATGCTGGGGGGGGACTCCTAGTATAACATGATTACACTTACCTGGTTTTCCTGCAGTATATCCTATGGCATTGAGATGAAAGAGAGGAAGCCATTTGTCATTCATTTCTGTTGCTTGGTTTGACATAGATGAAAAGATGCCAGATGTCTTCTATTGTTTTTACAGAAAGATGTCACAGTGCTGGTTGTGTCCGTTGTTGCTGAAAAACAAGAAGGAGCTCAGGAATCACCTGGTCGGCGCAACCCACAATCGCCTACGTGTGGTATGCCCATACTGTGTCGAACAGAACACCTTTCGGAAGACAGTTGATGTGAGGCTAAATGCACAGAAGTTACACCCGGCAGAAGGGAGGGATCTTCCAGCAGGGTTTTGGACCGAGATCAATGGGTTCTGGTTCACTGTAAATCCAGAGGATTATATGAAAATCACCAATCCCCCGACGTGGGCATCGGATATCTCTACCAGGGCACGGGGGATGATGCGCAATTGGTTGTCAAGATGCACCAATCCCTCAAGGTCAAAGGAGGAATGGTTCAAAGGTTGGAATTTGATACGGGCCCGGGATTATGATATGAAATCCCCCCTGGAGAGAGTTAGGCCTCAAACACCACCAGCCAAGCGACAGCGTACCAATGTGGAGTACGACATCAGGGAGCCGCATATGGTGTCAAAGCTGACCCTGGTGGATGCTAAAATTGATCCATCGATTTCCAAGATGTGGTTCCGGGTAGAAGATTCGCCAGCAACATGGGTTGAGGTTGAGATTGGTAGTCTCCTTTCAAATCCAAGGGCCTTGCAGTCTGTAACAAGGAAGATGTCTGTCCTTCCAGTGACTCGGTTTGTGCCTCAATTTCATGGCAGGGGAACTGAGATAACTCATAAACGTCACGAACGTCAACTTGTAGCAGAGGCACTTATGTTAAATGAGGAACTGATTACGAAGATAACCAGGATGTCATCAGATCCCCATACCCAGCCAACATGCAAGTCAGGTCACCAGTTGAGTCAGTCAGGTGTGATGAAATTAACGTGGAGGCAACACCAGGCACTCATGATACACAATCCGAAGTAGGCTCATACCTGGATGTTTTACAAACAGAGGCCATCAGCCCTGCCAGAATTGTTGAATGCTCATCAGGCCTGCCTGATTTCCTGCCAGATGTCATCAATTACAAGCGTCTAGTCCGTCATTCATAATCCAGCCGTCGTCCATTAGAGAATATCCGCGTCCATAATCCAAAGACCTATTCCATTTTCCACATAACAGTATTAGCACCAAATTCAAAAAGACAATCATAGTATACATAAACATAGGATGCAGTGCTCGACTTATCAACCTCTGGGGTTTCACCAGTGGGTAAATCTGATCCTGCTGCATGCCATACACCCGATACTTCCACTGCATTTGATTTAACAACCTGGATGGTGGAGTTCAACAAGGCGCTACTGCTTCCCATGCTTCACCTTCCACAACCGTACCTCAGCCATCAGGAGCAGCGGTTACACCCAGCAGCTTGCAAGCCAGAGCGTTGAGGCTACTGTCTCATGGATGTATGCCCCTCTTCCCACCTGCAAGACGTGCCTGTGATGGAGATGAGGTAGTGCAAATACCGGTAGGAATGCAGATGATTAAGTGGCCTCCAACATCATGGAAGGAAATGGATGCAAGGCAGAGGTCAAGCTACTGGAGCCATGTCACTGTGAGTCTGGATAACGCGGACACAGCTAGTGGTCCAAGTCTGAACCACCACAATCAGTTGGATCGGTACAACATGCTCTTATTACCAGGTACAGATGAACCCAGGAAAACAAAACCTGGCGACGACATCCTTGGCTACCTAAGGAAAATGCGGATCTACATATATAAATTCCTGGTGAAGATAGCCCTCGGGTCAGTGGGTCAAGTTGAAACCGCAGTTGTGGACATGTTGGAGGCTGCTACCAGTTGCAGGGACACCTCTCTTGATCATCTCTGTCATCTGTTGGACAAAAATAACATCCCCCTGCGGCTGGAGCCCTGAACTGAATGTTATCATCTGTTGGACTTGAATTGTGTCTCACAAATCTCAACTTACCTTGCATCTTGTGGACTTACCTTAATTCCCTGGGACTACCTTGTGCGTTCTGGACTGTGTACATTTTCATCTCCTGGACTTACCTTGCATCTTGTGGACTTACCTTAATTCCCTGGGACTACCTTGTGCGTTCTGGACTGTGTACATTTTCATCTCCTGGACTTACCTTGCATCTTGTGGACTTACCTTAATTCCCTGTGACTACCTTGTGCGTTCTGGACTGTGTACATTTTCATCTCCTGGACTTACCTTGTATCTTGTGGACTTACCTTAGTTCCCTGGGACTTACCTTGTGCGTTCTGGACTGTGTACATTTTCATCTCCTGGACTTACCTTGCATCTTGTGGACTTACCTTAATTCCCTGGGACTACCTTGTGCGTTCTGGACTGTGTACATTTTCATCTCCTGGACTTACCTTGCATCTTGTGGACTTACCTTAATTCCCTGTGACTACCTTGTGCGTTCTGGACTGTGTACATTTTCATCTCCTGGACTTACCTTGTATCTTGTGGACTTACCTTAATTCCCTGGGACTACCTTGTGCGTTCTGGACTGTGTACATTTTCATCTCCTGGACTTACCTTGCATCTTGTGGACTTACCTTAATTCCCTGTGACTACCTTGTGCGTTCTGGACTGTGTACATTTTCATCTCCTGGACTTACCTTGCATCTTGTGGACTTACCTTAGTTCCCTGGGACTACCTTGTGCGTTCTGGACTGTGTACATTTTCATCTCCTGGACTTACCTTGCATCTTGTGGACTTACCTTAGTTCCCTGGGACTTACCTTGTGCCTTAAGAACTGTGAGAATTACCTGTGCATCACCAATTTATCTTGTGATGCATGGACTTACTGCGATTTTGTGGATCGGTGCTTCCCGCATAGTAGACTTGCCTTGTACAATATGGACTTACCTCGCGTGTGTTACTCTTAGATAACAAATTCAGGAGAATTTTAGAAATTAAGAAGGGGAGGATGTAATGAACTGGTGTGACATTGTGATGTTGTTGTTGCATCCTCCTCATGATTTTCACTCTCGTTCTAGATATTCTGCATTCTTACATCATTTGTGACTTTACTATCTGGTGTCAAATTATATATTGGTGTATGTGACAACCCATTTGAACGTTTATAGACTGGAATTACTTCACAAACCTACGTTTTCTATGGCATGTTCTGGCTTCGTCTCGCCCATGTCTGGCCTATTTCGTTCAATGTTGGTCATGTGACCATTTGTTGTTGTTTACAAGAACCTGCTGTAGTACGAGTTATACATTTTCCAGAATGTTCATGCTATTTTTCTAGTGTTCTTCATTGATAGACAAGCATGACTTAGAAGTTTGGCTACTTTCGGGAAGTGATTGGATTTTATAGAAAATGTTTTCGGGCGAACTCTTTAGCGCCACATTACTACTGTATAGTATGTCTTCATGCGCTGCCTAAAATTTCGTCTGCTAGAGAAACGTAACATTTGGGCACTGTTCTCCTTATTAAATTAACCTGGTGAGTAAAATTAATTACCAGGCCCAATTCTACGACTATTTAGGGGTCTATATAAATGTTGAGCTCATTCAAGTTATGTGTAATTGTGGTTATTTCTCTAGTTTTAGGCTCGTCTAGCGAGCATGTTTGAACATGCCGCCATGTTGTTGTAGATTTCGCCTTATCGCTGGCAAGAAGTCGTGAGCTTACTCCCTTTTTGAAATAGTTGCCCCCGTACCAGCATATTTCTAGTTGGAATAAACCTAATAATGGCGAAGCTCACTTATAGCTCCTGATAAAACTGTATAATTGTTGCAGAAGTTGATGTTGAATGTGGACTTGTCATAAACCTATCTCTCAACATGGATCCACGAGTGTTTGGTTGTGAGCTTCATACTTTTACCAGATATTTTATGTAATATTTTTGTATATATAGTTAGCTTGCCTAAATTAATTGGTAAGCTCAAGGTGAGCTCACATTTGTACTATTTATTAAGCTAATTATTAGCGATTTTCTCTTGCCGAAAAATAGTGCCCTAGCAACTTTGCTGTATTCTGATTGGTTAATGTAGTCACGTGGTGCTTCAGGCAAAGCCTATACATATGACACTGGAGCAATGGGGGCCAGTTCACGCTCAGCATTAGTAGGGTAAGCATCTATTGGTACAACAACCCTGGGATTACTGGGTTATAACAGTATCGTATTATTGGAGTAGTATATAAACCCAATATATTACCATTGAGTAAATTGAGGTTTATATGAGAATGGGCAGCAATTATATGGATACACTGTGGTTACCATCATACCTATGCTAATGCGTGCAGCTGGCTCCCACTACGTCCTCTATGAATGCAAGTTAATGAGCTTGATCGTGTTCAATATATTCGCCAGATCATTTGGGATTATGAATAAACATCATATACTTTAATACGGATTTTCTTGGTTCATTCATAAGGGAAGGTTGAAGCAGATCAGTTAATTCTGATACAGGACCGAATGCCTGTTAATTTGGGGGTGATTCCGTATGGTGCGTAAGTTGGAGGTGATACTTTTACTGATACCCGCCCCATTGAACATGGCAGAATATGTACCTTCCCGCTGGTGAAGTCCGATTACGAGTGGATTCTTCATTATTACACCTACACCTGGAGCCAATAAGCCGTGGCGAATTATTTAGAGTGAATTCATTACAATATAATGATTATATATCATTAATATTAATACAACAGCCCCGAGATGGAAGTCTCTAACGAAAAAAGGCGCGAAACGACGTCATGACCCATGAGGCGTCACGCCGAAGTTAGGCAGCGATTATTTTGTCCACGGAGATTCACATGCGATGATTTGTGTTTGCAAATGCATATTTAACTGCGAGACAATAACATCTTAACTCCGAGACAATAACATCTTAACTCCGAGACAATAACATCTTCAAAATTGTTTGGATATTTAGTCACAATGATAATTATTTTCCGGGTTTTAGAGCCAATGTTAAAGCATACGCGGTGCCTATAACCTTGATCCGACGTCACGTGGGCAAAGGTGTCCTTTTGCGCCTTTCGTGGCTACCAGGATGTGGGTATGCTTTCTCGGAGGATTCCCTGCTGGAAATGGAGTTCGCCAAGGAGGAATTCTGTCTCCCCTGTTCTTTAATGTCTACATACATGAACTCGACATCAAATTATCTCGGTCCAATTTAGGATGTAATGTAGCCGGAGTCTTCTTTAACCACTTATGCCTTATTAGTCCCTCTGCCAAGAGCCTTCAGAATACACTTGATATATGTGATGTTTTTGCGACTGATAATAATATTGTCTTCAACACTAAGAAATGCTTCGGCATGTGTTTTCGTCGAAAAAAGTTCAATGACCTGAAAGCACCCTCTGTTAAACTTTCTGGCTCACAGCTGAATTATGTTGACAACGTCAGATATCTTAATCATTTTATCTCCAGCGCTGACAGTTATGATATGTCTGTGCAAACTAGAAAATTATGCATTCGTGCCAACACTTTGGCTCGGAAGTTCTATATGTGTGTTCTGAAGATGCGAAGAAGCGACCTTTCTCGTCGGACTGTACCAGTATCTATTGCAGCCATCTGCGGTCTTAGTACTCGTGATGTATCTGGAAAAAACTGCGTGTCACAAACAACAACGTATTTCGCTGGTTAATGCATTCCCCGGGCAATTGTAGTGCTACTTACATGTTTGGGATTGGACTGTCTGGACTCTGTGTCCAGTTGTATTGAGGTTATTCGACGCCAGATTTAATTCTCTACGGAACAGACTTATGTCGACAGACTTCTTACTTACAACTTTGCGGCTTTCCGATTTGTCTCTGACTTCGCGTTTAGTTTGTCATTGGTCTCGCAAAATCTATGTAACGCCCTAGTAATTTGGCTTTTGGCTGCCAGCTTATTATTTATTTGTTCATTCTATCGACCATCTGTGTCTGAAATAAATAACTATTATTATTATATTAACCCTATCTGCCCTGAGCTTTTTGTGACGTATCGTGGCCTTGCGGGGGAGGGGGAGGGGGAGGGGCGAAATGTCCCACCCTAATTATTTTTCTTACCACTTGTGCTAGCTCTACGAGAAAATGTAAAAAAATCCAAGATGGCCGCTTCGATGACGTCAAAGTGACGACATTTTCAAAAACGGCATTTTTTTGTCAATTTTTCGGTCAGATTTTTCGAATTTTTTATATATGCAATTTCTCCGCAAAAACTGCATGATAAATTAGTAAATATTAATGTGATGTGAAATAAAATAGCTTTTGTCCACTTTTCATCGCAAAAAAGCAGACATTTTGAAGAAATATGACGAAAGAAAATCACCTTTCTGGTACCCCACGTGGTCGCCATCTTGAATTTACCCATGATCCTCTACTCGGGGGTCATGCAAATAGGATCAAAATGACCCCAATATGATGAACTATAAAGTCACGGAGTTTCAGCTCTCCATTTTTTGTCGTTCCGGAGATGGCGCAGAAAGTTTGGGAGGGGGGGGGGGGGTGGGAGGCATCCCCAGGCAAGGTAGGGTTAAAGAGTTCTATCTCGGAACTGTCCTATTGTAATTATGATTAGGCTTGGCCCTGATGAAAGATATGCCAGGGATATACACAATTTGTACTCCCCAAAATATCTGAACAACTGCTCTGAGGTATACATGCGTACACATAGTGATGTTATAATAAAACTCCTATATTCAGGCTGTTATGGTGTGGGGACATACCAGGTGAGTGGTTATGTTATAGACATGTTCGTGTATTGCAGTGATCTATTTAATGCTGTCAGAAAATTAGATAAATAATTGATGTGAAAACTGATGCTCACAGCACTCTTTCGCCAATTTTGTGACTTTGTGAAACTGCGTCTTCCCGTATGTTTTGTGGATATTCTGAAACGATCCCTATTACAATTCTAAGCTAATTTGTACGTTTGACAAAACAATATAGCTACGACATCAAATGAATCTGAATGTCTAAATCACGGAACTAAATTATTTTTGGTGGCCGACATTCGAGAAACCCGTCCTCTAATGCAGTAGTTAAGATTTTTTATCTAATATCCTATGGTGAATGACGCTCGTTATATTGAGGATTTAAAAGGCAATCGCGCCAAATCTTTACCGAAGTATTTTGACCGATGACTAAATTGGACATAAGAACTATTTCAACCACAACAAACTTTTGACATAGTTTTTAGTGCGTTTGGCGCAATTTAATTGTATTTTGGAGATGACCCTTCTGTGACGTCACAGGTCACGACGTCATAATCCTTTTTGATATTAGACGATTGAAGAACCTTTGTGCAATCAATTGACACCAGCCATTTTGCCACATGCCTGGTACGAGTGGAGATATAGTCATTTTAATACGTATACCCCCATTTTAAAAGTAGAAAGATGCAATCCAATGGTTCTTGTATTTCCTAATTTCTTTCAGCATATTGCTATATTTTGACCACCACATCCTACCTCATCTGAAAGAAGTGAGTCCAAGCTTTCCAATGAGATATAGTTTGCCTCAGTGTACGGTGGGGGGGGTGCATTTTGTTCCTAAAAACAGAGTCCCGTTCGCTCGTCTATAAATATATCAAATATTTAGTTATAAATCATGTGTGATATATTTTTTTCCTCGAATAATTACTGGTTCTCAGTTGTGACAATAAAAGACCACACTTTGTTTGAGTGACAGAATCGTCTTCTATTGTCACAACCCAGTTGTGTCATTAGCTGGCGACCTGCCAACTGCTAATGACACAATTGTCGTAATTGTGACGATTGTGTCACTATTAGTTTGCTGCAATGGGTATTCGGCGGTGGGGTGTTCGGGGGTTATTTCGGTCCGTGTAATACTTGACAATTCAGCTTTTCATCTCGCAAAATCGAAAGTAGAAATATGGAAAGCTCTACATCTCTCCCGTATTCGAGCTTTTCATCTCCCAAATTTGAAAGTAGAAAGAAAGAAATCTCAACACCGCTCCCGTATCTGAGCTTTCCATCTGGTGAAATTGAAAGTAGAAAGATGGAAAACTCTACACCGCTCTCGTATTCGAGCTTTCCAAATTGAATTTATGACATATATAGGAATACAATAAACATACTTCGTTAAAATTAGTCCCATTTGTCGAAATCTGTGAGATATGTACATCTCATTGAAATTAACCATCTTCTCCCCAGACATAGGACACTGATAAAAGAAAAAGCCGGTATTCGTGTATGTGATAAATTCAGTCTGGAACGCTCGAATACGGGATCGATGTAGATCGTATATGTGAAAATTTCAGTCTGGAACGCTCGAATACGAGGTCGATGTAGATCGTATATGTGATAAATTCAGTCTGGAACGCTCGAATACGAGGTCGATGTAGATCGTATATGTGATAAATTCAGTCTGGAACGCTCGAATACGAGGTCGATGTAGATCGTATATGTGATAAATTCAGTCTGGAACGCTCGAATACGAGGTCGATGTAGATCGTATATGTGATAAATTTAGTCTGGAACGCTCGAATACGGGATCGATGTAGATCGTATATGTGATAAATTCAGTCTGGATCGCTCGAATACGAGGTCGATGTAGATCGTATATGTGATCAATTCAGTCTGGAACGCTCGAATACGGGATCGATGTAGATCGTGTATGTGATAAATTCAGTCTGGAACGCTCGAATACGGGGTCGATGTAGATCGTATATGTGATAAATTCAGTCTGGAACGCTCGAATACGGGGTCGATGTAGATCGTATATGTGATAAATTCAGTCTGGAACGCTCGAATACGGGGTCGATGTAGATCGTATATATAATAAATTCAGTCTGGAACGCTCGAATACGGGGTCGATGTAGATCGTATATGTGATAAATTCAGTCTGGAACGCTCGAATACGGGATCGATGTAGATGGTATATGTGATAAATCCAGTCTGGAACGCTGGAATACGGGATCGATGTAGATCGTATATGTGATAAATTCAGTCTGGAACGCTCGAATACGGGGTCGATGTAGATCGTATATGTGATAAATTCAGTCTGGAACGCTCGAATACGGGGTCGATGTAGATCGTATATGTGATAAATTCAGTCTGGAACGCTTGAATACGGGATCGATGTTGAGCTTTCTATCTCTCTGCTTTCAATCTTGCGAGACGGAAAGCTAAAACATGGGAACGGTGCACCGCTTTTCATCTTTCTGCTCTCAATTCTGCGAGATGGAAAGCTCGAATACGGGATCGATGTAGAGCTTTCTATCTCTCTGCTTTCGATCTTGCGAGACGGAAAGCTAAAGCATAGGGCCGATGCACCGCTTTTCATCTTTCTGTTCTCAATTCTGCGAGATGGAAAGCTCGAATATGGGATTGATGTAGAGCTTTTCATTTTTCTACTTTCGATTTTGCGAAATGATCCTGTTGGCATATATATCTGTACAATACAATACACTACACTAACGGTCAAAGTGTTATGGTTTACACATTGCCATGGTGTACACATGGACAACCCGTTGTGCGTTAGACGTGAATTTGAAAGTGTTATCTTTGGACACCAAATGATGTGTCACATTTTTGTGATATTTTTGTATTATTTATACTGATATTTTTATATTTAAACGACCCAAAATTAACTCGTTTTACGATTCATTTTTAACATCCACCTGGACGGATTGTCCTTTTTTTAGATTCCGAGCGCAAATTTCAACACATTTTGTTTTAATGTGTACCGGTAGGACAACTTTTCTGTTTTATCGGAACTTTAAACGTTTTTAACGATTTGCATATTTTCACACACCCACTTGCATTTGTCCAGCTCTTCATTGTTATTCTCAAGAATAAAAACTATTAATTGTTTTCCTCAAGAACCGTCGTCAGCAAGAGTAGATGGGGTGTTAAGGGCCTTAAACAGATCATTGATTATTGATTGTACAAAGACTATTAATACGTCCCATGTATTATTTCTCATATGAAATATTTACGTGTTTATAATGTACTGAGAAGTTGTCGATACGAACCATTAAGATAAGACGAACGGCGCTGTTAAACAAACAAAATATCAATTAATATGACGTCAGAAAACCGAGCCGTCGATCCTCTTGTTAAAATTGGAATGAATTCACGATGAGCAGATCATTAATCCAATTTGCTTTTATTAAAGGTATACTCTTCTTTAGGTACAATAAAAAGGAGATATAGAGGGGGCATTGATGGATTTAATCCGAACGGAAATCGATTGCAGTGCGTTTGGGTTAAGACAATAGTCTTGTACAAAACCGCGCCCTCTATTGAGGAGTAAATATCATGGAAATATTGCTGTCTCATCAATATTTCAAGGTACTGTACATCGACCAGACCAGGAATAAATGAGTGGAGGGGAAATTGGTGTGGTGGGATATTGGTACCCTATAGAAGCGAGATGCGACCATATCGCGTTCTCCGCATAACCCAGCAAAACGTTCTTTCCAGCAGAAACAACAAGTACAATTTGTGGTGATGTCGTGCCGTACCAGCCGTGATGTCGTGCGGTACCAGCAGTGGTGTCGTGCGGTACCAGCCGTGGTGTCGTGCGGTACCAGCCGACGAGTCGAGTTTTATTCCAGAATGACAAAGACAATATGGGCCTTTAACCCTTCTTCACTGGGCCTTTAACCCACATCGCATGGGTCATGACAATCACTGGTCTAACCCATTCACACTGGGCCTTCATCTTTAAATTAAATTACATACTGGGCCTGCCTTACATTGCATACTGGGCCTATAACCCATATTACATAGCGGGTGTCTAACCCATATCACATACTGGTCGTGATATGAATGAAACAAGGTTCCAAACGACGTTAACCCCTACTACTCATTCACCCCCTGGTACTCTAACCCATATCACACACTGGGCCTCTCACCCATATCACGCACCCGTATTACACATGGTAGGCCTAATGTCAAAATTTCAAAACTTTTAAACGGAATTATTACAATGGTTAATATATACAATTAGCCGGTACATCTACTTACGGAGACAAATACAAGCGTCTAGTCCGTCATTCAATATTCAGCCGTCTTTCATTAAAGAATTTCCGCGTCCATAACCCAAAGACCAAATTCATATAATAACATTAGCACCAAATTAAAAGGATAAATCATAGTATACATAAAACTAGGCTAATTTCCTGCAAGACAGAAGCGGTCAACAGGTTTAAATTGTGCCAGCAAAACATCATGATGTTCCAAAAATATCAAATCCGTATCGCTGATCCGTAACGCATACAATATATGGAAAGAGCATTTAATTTATTTTAAAACGAAAATTGTTTAATTTTAGCTCAATATGTATATATTCGGCCGGGACCACAGAGGAGAATGGTCTATACTGCCTGAACAAGCTCTACTTAAACCATTGAAGGCTCGAATATTGAGCTAAAACAATAAACTCTGCCAATTAAGAATACCATACTTCCTAAACAAAACACTAATCGAGCCACGAAAAAGCGCCACTGCAGCTCGCCACAATAAACTTTAATTCGTGCCTCAAACGAATGAAATTATATTTCTAAAACATGATTATATAGACGTATATGGCCTTATTTCTGTCGTGTTTTCGCATTGCTTTTTCGCGTTAAACACTATTATAGAGGACAAACAATAGCTTAATTTGGAACAAAAGCAAAAGTGAGATTATACTTGGGACGTCAGCAAGCTGAGCAGTACGGCATCTAAAACGTGAGAAGGCGTCGTATAGAGGGTGGGGCTTGTGCGAGGGTTGTATGACCTTGAACCTTTGACCATCGACATGACTTTATCGTCGCGGGTGTATGAATAGATCGGCCTCCAAAATTTCACATCTTATCGTAGTGTCTAGATGGCGTTCAGAGCATGTATGAGCATGTTGACGGTTAGAGGCCACTGTGCACGTTTTCGTAGCTGAATGTTAAGTCGGGCGTTGACAGGCGTTGCCGAGCGTTGACGGGCGTCAATGTCGTGCAGCTATCCATATGTTCTGACTGTGTGATCCATTTCGTCAACAGTTGTGTCAGTTGGAGGCGGGGAGAGAGAGGTTAAAGAATGATTTCCCGTGTCCACCAGCGTTTCCTTAAAGTATTGATATGCTTCTGCAGGGTCAGCTGATTCTGCGCACGATACTTGGACCTCGGCTTGGTGTGAAGTTTCGCCTGTGGTGTCTTCGTTCCCGTTGTCGGGTTCAAAGTCAACGTGGATGTCTTGGCGCTCCTAGTGAATGAAGAGGATTGTTTTGTGTGGGCGATTTATAGCTCGCTGAGGGGCGTTCAAATTTTGACGCTTTTGAGGATAGCACACTGAGGCATTAAATAGGTGTATCTTGGAGCGATCGCTCTGGTATACGCCGCTGTCCGGTTAATGTCCGGCGTTTTCAACACTAGCGCTGTTCGGTCGATCTCCATATGGACCTGACTCTTGTCCAGCGATTTCATTTGGACCCCGAATATGTTGAGCTGCCCAGCTCCCAGGTTTTTATTAATGACTCTATTCGGTCGATATCTGTATGGCACAGGGTCATTATCCAGTCATATAATATGGACTACAAGGTCGACATACTGTTGACGTAAAGACCGTCACAGTCTGGATGTCAGTGTGTTATGTACTAATTTCGGTTACCCCTTTCATATATCCTTCATGGTGAAACTCGTTTACTCTGGCCTTCAACATCTCACTCACCTCGGCGTCCGTGCTTTTTTAAACTAATCCCGCCATTGGACATAGTTGGATCCAAGCGTGTGATAGTTTTCAGGGATGTACGCCCTACACGAGGTCCCCTTGTATGAGTGGGTTAGATCGGTTTCGGCACGGGACTTGCACGGGACTTGAGGTGTTCAACCACTCGTGGACTCGGTCACTGACTCTCACTCTGACTTCGTTGTGGACCCTCTCCGGGTAACAAGTGGAGCGTCAATCGGCGATCTTCAGGGTTGGGGACTTTTAAGTCCAGGAACAGGTAGCGGCTTGAAATGCCTGCAGGAGAAACGCCTGCATCGGATGTTTTGAGAATGAAGTCTACTCCCAAAAACCCGGATTTGTTCTTCCGATTGGATTGGTGAACAAGATGGATTATTGACAGCACCTTCCCTTGAGGAAAGTGATTTTGGTTCAAATAAATCACAGACAGAATCCAATGATCGGACGCTTCCATAAACAGTGTAACCGATGTTTGAATTGGTGTCCTTGGTCTCACCCCATTAGATCATCTAGTGTTACCAAGTTAGTCTGCTCGGGTCAAAATAATACGCTTGATTAATATTACGTGGAATGCCTGGGACGAAGCTAGCCTTCTTAAACCCAGTGTTCCCGTAAGCGGGCTGCCACTGACTGCAACACAAAACAAAACGGTATTAGCTAATGGGCCCTTCCTCTAAGAATATGAGCACCGTCTTTCATACACCCTGTCGAGCCGCTGACTCTCATAGCATCGTCATCTCCACTTGATGGACCCGTAGTGGGTGGACTCGGATGTGTCTTTAGCTCTACTACACACAAGAGATATCATTCATGGGATGTTTCTTTGTTTATAGAGTTGCTTGAATTTCTCATTAAAAATATCTATGTGAAATTTGCCAACACAATATATCAGCAGCATATAGGTATTCCAATGGGTACTAATTGTGCACCCCTGTTGGCTGACCTGTATCTGTTCTCTGATGAATATGACTATATGCTGGCGCTTTCGAAAACCGATCCATTCAAAGCCTGTTCCTTCTCATTCACCAAACGCTATATAGACGATCTTCTCGCTGTGGATAATCGCTATATAAATGACGCAGTGAAGGATATATATCCACCTTCACTGAATTTGAAGGAAACTACAGATAGCCCTACAGGCACATCTTATTTAGATCTCTATCTCTATAAAAAATGAAGCGGGCATTCTCTCTCGTCGACTTTATGACAAAAGAGATGATTACAATTTCGACATCGTAAACTATCCCTTTCTGGACAGTAATATTCCAGTGGGACCTGCATATGGCGTATACATATCTCGCTTAGTAGCATTTGCTAGATCCTGTGTTAAATGTGACGATTTTAATCAACGTCACAAAACACCGGTGCAGAAACTTAAAAAACAGGGCTATTCCACCAAGCGCCTACACTCAAAGTTTCTCAAATTTGGCGATACATATCGCATGCTCATAGCAAAATACGAACGTAGCGTGCAAGATCGATGGCGTTACGTTTCGTAACTTGTGTCTAATTCCGCTTAACCCGGGGCTAGGAGCCGTATGAACCCATGTACTTCAAGAACCTCATGGTACTCATATGAACAGTCACAATCAAAGCGTGACTGAGATACATCATTCTTTAGATGACGACTTTGCAACGAATATTATGGATTAAGAATACTGATCAGCGATACGGATTTGATATTTTTGGAACATTATGATGTATTGGCGGCATCATTGAAAACTGTTGACCGCTTCTCTCTTGCAGGAAACAAGCCTATGTTTTTGTATATCATGATTATCTTTTTGAATTTGGTGCTAATACTGTTATATGGAATAGGTCTTTGGATTATGGACGCGGATATTCTCTAATGGACGACGGCTGGATTATGAATGACGGACCAGACGCTTGTAATCTTGGCTATGTTTACAGTGGATGTATATGAGCCTATCATCCTGACGAGGGGGTTTTCTGACAGAACGAATACGTGCTCAACGTAGTGCCCGCTCCGATTGTGCGTACGAACTTATGCTAATGTACCACACACGCCATTATATGATCATCTCACTCACTCCTCACTCACTCACTCACTCACTCCTCCGCCTCCTCCCCACTCCTGCGCCTCCTCCTCCTCACTCCTCCGCATCCTCCTTCTTCTCACTCACTCACTCCTCCTCCTCTTCCTCCCCCTTCTCTTCTTCTTCCTTCTCATCCTCACTCCTCCGCCTCCTCCCCACTCTTCCGCCTCCTCATCCTCGTCACTCACTCACTCACTCACTCCCTTATCCACTCACTCATTCACTCACTCACTCACTCACTCACTCACTCACTCCTTCATCCTCAGCCTCCTCCTCACTCCTTGTCGTCACTATTCACCCTTCTCTTCTTCCTCCTTCTCACTCCTCCTCCTCCTCGTCCTCCTCCTTCTCGCTCCGTGTCGTCACTATTCACCCTTCTCTTGTTCCTCTTCACTAGAACGCAAGGACGGGGGAGGCAATTGGTTATTGGAGGGACCACTATCATTGCATAAATAGGCGAGGTTGCAGGGGTCGCCTAGGTCTCGGAGTTTCCAGGGGTCTTAAGTGGCAGGCGACGCATTCTAGCGTATTTTCGAGCAATAAAGCAAGAAATTTTCGCCTGTATGAACTCTATTTGTTTTGCATGTTCGTTGTTCCTCACAACAGTTTGTTTTTAAATTTCCGCTGTTAAGCAACTATTATATATAAAATAAATAATAATAGAAACGAGAAGTTTTTATCTTTCTCTGCCTTGTTTTGCTTTGTTTTTGTCGTGTTTTTTTTTTTGCTGATAATATTGTAGGGACGCCCCCTTCGCCGCCCCCCCCCCCCCCCGTCCCGCCGTCCCTGGGAACGTCATACCAGCAATACCATATGGCGCATGTCTGGTCCAGGAGTCGAGTTTGGTGAAACCCCGATGTCTCTCAATCCTGTCGTTCTCGGTAAAGCATTCCAATTACGCAGTCCACAAATCAGAGCCCGACCGTGACAAGCTCTGCCTCGCTGATTTCGCCTGTGATGATCAGCCACTCATATCGAAATTTCCTTTTCTCTACCA
Source organism: Hanleya hanleyi (assembly GCA_036873755.1). NCBI lineage: Eukaryota > Metazoa > Mollusca > Polyplacophora > Lepidopleurida > Hanleyidae > Hanleya > Hanleya hanleyi. The sequence goes on from JAVTVY010051150.1 coordinate 21,192, forward strand.
CTGCCCGAGTGCGCATGCGTACATTCGAAAATCACATTTCCCTACTACTCTTCAAGAGCGCATACGCGTATTTTACCCATCAAGAGTTCCAATAGAATCATGCCCATCCCTATGGGCTAGTGTATAGGGATGTAATTTTCACCCAGCCGAGTGCACAGCCGACCGTCTCCGCGCTTTCTCTACTACTTTCCACTTGCTCATGTGCACCATGACGTCACCGGGCAACGTCACACAACGGCCCTGAGACCACTTCCGTCGTAGTCTAGTGTGAACCCTTTGTCCCACACATTCCTGCCCCTGTTGACCGGTGTTTGCAATTACAACATATATAAGGGAAGTGGGAAGAGGTGCCGACATACTGACTGCGTCACATGACTTCACAGAAGACTTCAAGACTTCAAGGTGTAGGTAGGCACCTAGTCCCAAGTGCGCACCCGAGTGACAGTGCCTGTTCTTCTTCTGTTAATGAATGTGTCAAATATGACGTTACCCTCACGTGACTCCTTCTCTGGCAACAGCCCAAGCTACTTAATGCATATCTTCACATGTCCAGGTAAATCCTAAATTCTCGCAGAGGATTTACCATGACATTTTTGGTGACTCGAATGAGTTCTTGAGTCGATGCCTCTAGTATACAATCTCGTATACATTTCATCCCCCGCGCTTGTTTTAAATTAGCATGTCGGTATCCCTAGCCTGCGGTTTTTGCTTTGACTTCCGATGTCGATTTCAGCTTGACATCAAAGCGTTTGGCCCGCGATGAAATTGAAACCAGTCACATCTCATAACTTGCAGCGGATTGGCCTAATCAACTAGCTGAGCGCGTTCACTGATTGGGTTGATTTAGAGGAAACCCCTTGATCTATTTATATCCATAACTCGTATGCGTAACTAACAAAGCTAGTGTATCGATTCCTAACAGATCGATCGTAACACTGAGTTACGAGGATGCTATATGCCGATTGGCCACTTGGTCAACATGCAAGGTCAAAGTTAAAGGTCAAACCACCACCACTTTCACCACACCCATCTCATCTCCCCATATCACGACATTATATGAGATCGGTCTTTTTACTACTACTTACAGATGTGCATGAGAAAACCGGTAAATTTATGCTTTTGATACCACTTTCAGAAAAATCTACCCCATGGCCTTAAAAAATATACAAATATGTACCTGCATAACTGACAACAAGCTATTTGAACACGAAACGGGAAAGAACCTGGCGCAGTTTGATGAGGATTTGGCCCCCATGAGGTGCGGTTTGAAGTGCCAAAATGAAATGTCGTGTACCAAAGAATTTTTTTCTTTAGCTTAAGGTGATCGTAAACCCTAAAGACCATTGCAAACAGTGTCGGAAAATATTTATTTTAATTTTTTACGATTTTATTACACAGAGTAAACTGCAATTAAAACATGGTATTCTATGGTGGTCTGTTGCAATCATATTTAGGTCCAGTGACGTCACACTGCATTAATACATATATTTCAAAATTTGTATGCACTTTTCAATGCTTGATTCAAGCTTGAGGTGTGTATACTTTGAGTTTCAACACAGACTCACTGTTCCAATGTGCATGTTTCATCAAAATCTGGGAGATGGGTACCTCATAAGTAGTAACCTAACCGCATTTCGACGCGGATTCGCCTCACTGCGCATGCGCGAGAAAGTGGTGTGCGCAGAAATGAGGAGGTCATGAGGAGGTGTGCGCAGGAGTGTTCTGCGCAAGTGTATGATCAGTTCTGGTCTGGATGAATCGGGCGTGACCTTGGGGGCATGGATTCCTCCGCGGTGATGCGGTCTGGCGGGGATGCGGTCTGCCTCCGCGGACCGAAAGTAGTCCCAAAACCGTGGGTTTTCGTGAGAATGTTCGCCAATCTGTAGGGACCGCTAATGGACCGATTGGGTCGAGTGAGGTATCAATGTAAAGCATACGTGAGAGAGTATCCAACGGGCTGGGTCTGATGTGGAACTGACGTCATTCTGCGCATGCGCAGTAGAGAAACACAGAGCTTGAACACAAAAAGGGGTTGTAAATTAACCTGGGAAGGATGGGCAGTTCCATTTGGACCAATCAGCGGTCGAGAAAAAGAGCCAACGAGCGATCGATAAAAGAACCAATGGACGGGTACTAGAATTTCGCTCACGTCTGCGCCTACATCCGGGCACTAGAATGCTTTCGGCTACGTCCTCGGCTACATCCGGGTTCTTGTACATCCGGGTAATGTTTTCTGGACATTGATGGGTTACATTTGGCCCCATCCTAGACCACTGATTGGCTACTTTCTCCACGGTGTTCAAAGCCAGTTTCACCGAATCCTCACATGTCTGTTATAGCCTTCATGCATTATGCTCATATAGAAAACACACAAGACAGGGTTTTTTTGGTGAGATCTCATTTTGTTTTTTATTCAACAATAACTAACAACAACAACGTGAGAACAACCACGTGAAAACTGAAGCCCAGAACAGGGGGCTTGTACATTGATAGAACTTAAGCCCAGAACAGGGGCCTTTTCGTGAAAGAACTTAAGCCCAGAACAGGGGGCTTGTACATTGAAAGAACTTAAGGCCAGAACGGGGCTTGTACATTGAAATGATCGGCGGCCCAGTCATATACGTGTACATCTCGGTCCTCGGCCTTGGGGTACTCGTCAAACATCTGTACGATGGTAGATAAGGTTCTTCCCCGGCATCGATGGTACAGGTAAAACAAGCAATATTGTCAGCACACGCTACTGGTCAAGCTTTGCAACGTTTGACTGTTCCAACACCACGTCTCTGTGCCTTGATCCATGAAATCTGTTAAATCGGGATGGAGGGGTGGCAGGCCGTACGGGTCAAAGTGTTCGCCCTGCTGTTCTGTCAAGTACACGCCCACCCAATGTTCACCGGGCCGATCCATCGGGTCCGTGTTGAGAACGTAAGCAGCAGGATACACACGGTCTAATGGGAACACATCTCGAGCGAACACCCCTTGAAAGACCATACGTGTCCCTGGGTCATTCTCCAGCACGGTGGTTATCTGGTCTGTATCCATGTTAGGCGGCAAAGTCACACAGGATGTTGCGCGCCTTGTCCACTTGAATGATGTTGTCAAACTCGGCGTAGCAGATCACATTGACGGTGCTCCGGAGGGCTCGTGCAAAGTGGATTTCCAACCGTAAATTGCCTTGCTTGGCGAGGGCCAGCTAATGGTCGTTCTCTAAGGTGGGGGTCAGATCGAAACAGAACAACGTGTATCCGTTCGCGTAGTCCTCTCGACTGATCATATTCCCTTCGTCCTGGTTGATTTGACCGGTGGCTGTAAACAGGCTCTGATAGGCTCGAATGAAATTCGCGCGCCCAAAGTTCGATGTTAAGGCCGTGGCTGGGACCTGTTATCCATCCACATGCAGGGCCACAAAATTGATGCCGAAATGTTTAAAGTCAAACGGGTTCTCTGGGTAGGCTCCGCTGAAACTGGTATTTTCCACACAGGCCTGGATCAATCGCTTGGGTAGTTTCCCCAGGAACAGGTTTTCTTTGTTGGCGCTCATATTTCCAGCAGATACAGAGAACACTTTGGTTTGCACACGTCGGATAGGGTACTGGGCTGGTTTTGTTTCCAAGGCTTTGAGGTGTCCCAATTGAACGGCTGGAATCGTTTTCACTTTTCGGACATACAGGACTGTGTCTTGGATGACAATCTTATAGTCAGCTGCATGCCCCTCTGCGTTAGTGGCCATGAAGGCGAAGGTCGGAGGCGCCTGTATCAGTCGGATTTTGATGGGGATCTTGTTCAAGAGGTACCGGTCTTGCATGAACATGTCTGCGTGCAGTCGACCCATGAGATCCACCGAGACGCCGTTCGCGGTCAAAGCCTTCCGTTTGTTATATCCCGCATTGTCGTTCTCTACGCTCATGTGCTCCGCTGTGTCCTGGTAGAATAAAGCGGCTGTCAGCTGAGATTGTTTAGCCTCTCGTCCATGCGACAACAGCGTCTCGATGTAGGCCCGATAGGGGTACGCGTTGGTCGAGTCACTGATGAGTTTGTCGCTGAGAAATATATCCACCTGTTGAAACATTGAGTGCAGCCAGAGATTCGTCGGGCCCACCGTTGCTTGGTCGACGATTCTGGAGTCATCCCCATTGACAAGTATGTATGGGCTAAATCCACATAGGCCGTATCCGCATTACTGATGGTGAACTCGATGGGCCCTGTTTCGTTGATGCTGGAGAGCGGGAGATG